>JAQFYB010004498.1:0-16128 GCA_034694085.1 Pogonognathellus longicornis
CATTACATTACGTTACAGTACATAAAAACTAAGTACTAAGTAAACTAATGCTAAGTGCATGCATGAAATATTATGTGTACTTCATTTATATTTCACACAGTTACATCTCAACTGTGTGCTACATTATAATAAATCAATGCATATTCTTAAATCTATAATGATAAGATTGTATTGATAATATATGTAATATTATTACACACGTTCAGGTTGACCAACACTAAAATCTAATCTGATATTTTCTGGGAATAAACTGCAATAAGAATTTCTATCTGTACAAAATATTTTTTTCACTGGAACATTTCTTTGGGAAATCAAAAAGGCTTACGCAAAGATTAATGAAAATTGCAGCGTAGCCTTTTATTTTTAGCTTTCACTTATTTTTACGAACTACCACACTTTTAATTGATAAAAGTCGTATACCTGACTAAAGGTTTTTAAAAATTTGTACATTTTTCTTTACAGAAAATTGACGGGGTCTTTCGGTTCATCACGGCAATGGATATTCCTGGCGAAAACAATTATATGGTATTTGGAGCTTTTCCAGCTTTTCCAAGTGAGATTGAAGAGGTAAATTTAAAAGGTTCTATATTGAACTAGAGGTTAGTATAGTGCCTAAATACAACTTAATTTACTTTAACTTTAACTTACTTAAGTTACTGCATTTCCTTACAATGCAATACTATCAATTGATCAGACATTGCCAAGGGCCATGCGGGCTTCCCGACGGTGGCCACATGGCCGCTGCCCATGTCCGATATCAAAAAAATTAATTGATACAGTAATGTCATGTCATATTAAATTAAATCTGTCAGTCGTACACGTGATATTGCATTAATGTCCAGCCGCCATCTTGCCATATTATTATCGGCGGCCGGCCGCATCGACATTGAGCAAGCAATGGCCGGCCGCAACAATGAGTGGTACCATATTAAAAACTGTGGTACCACAGTATTACCAATTTTGCCCCTACCTGAGTCCTCAATAAAATTGAAAGCACTATTTCTGGTCGTTAGAGTCTTGAAGATTAATGAATTGATTAAATAAAATAGATACTTAAAACAATCGTTTTCATTACTCATTATTCGAGCAGATATTTCTGACCGATCAAATTCCTGCAGCGGGTCTAGCCGTTGGATTAATTTTGGCCGATTCAAGAGAAACAGCGTTATATGCAGCCAGTAAGGTTGTAGTAAAGTATAAAAATGTTCGCAAACCAAATCTGAGTGGAAGGGAAGCTTTAAAGAAAGTGGAAATGGAGGGAACACTTCAAGACCACATTGTATCATCATTCACCAGTAAAAGGAAATCAACCGAAGTGCCAACTAGGACTATTAAAGGTGAACAATATGTTAGCGGACAATACCACTTTCATATGGAAACTCAGCTTTGCCTTTGTGTTCCAAAAGAAGATTCCATGGACGTGTACAGTGGAACTCAGTGGATGAACCATGTTCAAGCCATGGTGGCGTCAGCACTTGACAAACCGAACAATTAGTAAGCAAAATAATTTGAAAATATGGTTCGGCTTTTTAATACTGACACAAAATCCGTGACAAAGTATATGAGCCGTCTCAAGCAATCTCATCAGATTTTCCCTTACTTATATTTCACTATTACACCGTAAAATCAAGGAGTCTCAAGGTTAAGATGGGATTTGAGAGCGAAACTCAAACATATATCGTTATTAGACGCACTGTTTCGCTTTCATTGACACATTCTCATCTCTATTTTCTGCACTTTAATGAAATTAATTAAGGTCACGAATTTGTCCTTGAGGCCCCCCTCATTCCGAGTTTTTTATTTAAATATCTTGTAGAATATACCAATCTCGTCTCGTCCTTATGTCAAGTTTTTTTCGGAATGGGGGGGGGGGGAGTCTTTTTGAAATTACTAAACCCATTTTGGGGTTATTCCCAAAATTGATAATTTATGATAAAAATGAAATACGTAAAATGTTAAAATTTATAAAATAAGCACATTTGGCGTCTATAATATTTTCGAATTTCGCTTTAATTTACGAGTGAATGCAGTTATACCTCTGACAATAAGTCAGTAGAAAAAAATCTTGAAAACTTCACATTACAACGTTATAGAGCGTTCTCTAAATATTCAGTAAATAAAATTTCATTTATATCTTTGAAATTTTTTTGGTCCCTGTGCGCATTTCATTTGGCTTTTTCAGTTGGCATTGCTCATAAGCAAAAGTACCATTGTTGTATTTCTTATAATATTGTTTAATATCAAAAATAAATATATGTTTCCAAATTGATACAATTTATCGGGCTATCAATTTTTACACGGATTAGCGGATATATCCGCGGGAAATGCACAAGTGTAAAAAATTGGGTCATAAAATTGCAAAACTTTTATTTTTTGAGCGCCCGGGCGCCTTTTACTCGATACGCGCAAAATCCACCCCAATTTTACTATTTTATGGCGCCAAAAATCAATCCGCGAACGAACCGCGGTGGGCGCCGAAGGCGTCATTTGCAGGCGCCAAAACAAAAATGGATAGCCCGCAATTTATGTTTCGTTTGTTCAATTTCAATCACTGCTAAATCAAAATGTATAACTAAGCATGACCAAATGGCTGGCCAAAGGGATGGCAATGTGCTTTTCAGGGAAATTATAAATAAAAAATCAGTCTCCGTTATCCATAGTGATTTTTTTAAACTCCCTAAAATATGTGGGAAATTTGAAAAAGCTTTGTGAAAACCGATCGAACCAGTTTAAGAATAATTTAAAGAAATAATCATTTTCCCAAACTCCTTGGGTATTATACTTTGTCACAGTGCGCAGTGGCTTCTTTGTTAATTTTTCGTTGTAAAATATTTCAATTTTTGTGTTTGTAGTGTAAATGTTTATGTACAACGGCTCGGGGGTGCGTTTGGGGCAAAGGGAACGAAAGCTACTTATGTGGCGACGGCCTGTGCCGTTGCGGCATTCGTTACAAATCGTCCAGTAAGGATTGTGCTGGGTTTGCAAAGCAATATGAGAATGATTGGAAAACGACATCCGTATATAAATAGATACGAGGTAAAAAATTACTATTACAAAAGTTATATTAAATATTTAAAACTTCTGAAGATTGTCAATGCATTTTAATTGAGTATATTATTATGGATATCGCCTGCCTAATGTGGAATGGTCGTACTGCAAGTCGACTCTTTCTGATAAAGTTGCATATTTTATAAGAATGAATACGTGTGTAATCGTGCTTATAAAATTTAAAATGTTATCCGCCCGACTCAACTTGCAGTACGACCTTCCAACATTAGGCAGGCGATATGCAGGTGAAAGTCGATGACAAAGGGAAAATTGTGGAGCTAAAGGCAGATATGTTTAACAATACTGGATTTGCGGCCAACGATTTAGATTCATTTATTGGAATACTCTATTTTCAAAATGTTTATGTGGCTGATGGATGGGCAACAAGAGCAGGAGTTCTCAGAACTAATGCACCAGCAAATTTACAATACAGAGCAATAGGTTCGAGGAAAGTAATATAACGCCTATTTCTCATTAATTGGTAGCGCATACCCTTTCTAGAGTTGACAACGAGCTTAGATGTTAAACTAAAATAGTTTTTAGCATAAAAAAGTAGGCACTTTTATAGCGTCTGAAAGCCCCAATTTGAAACTAAATTATACTGTTTGAAACTCCCATTTTCTGTGGTCGATTGAGGAATTACATGTTGGAAGCAGTTTTTTAAATTTTGTTGATAATGGAAAGGAAAAATTAAAAAAAAACTCGCCTCAGAGACGCTGTAGAATTTTCATTGGTATTTTATGACCTGATATAAAATTTTCGAAAAAGCTTCGTAAATGTTGATCTAATGTCGAATTTGATTTCCATATCGAAATACATAACAAAAGTCTGATGCAGAATTCCAAAAGGATGAAAATAAAACGGGGAAGATACACAGACTGTTCATACAGTCTGTGTATTCTCTCGTACAAATTCGCTATTGATTAACACTCAAAGATCCGTAGGTTTAAAAGTTACGTAAAATGCTGTTGTTAGGTAACGCCGTCCCCATGTAAAAGTGTAGGGAAAAGTGTACCAACTAGCCCCAAATGTGATGGCGCGACAGTACAATGATTTAAAGTCTATATAGGCTCTTATACACAGGAAGATTTTGGACCTGTCAACTTTGAAAATTTCTGGAGGTCAGACCATCTGACGAAATTTTTTGAAACTTTGCTATAATGTGTAAAGTAACGTAGCGGACCTATTCAAAAATTCCCAGCTTTCTAAACAAATATTAAGAGGGATCATATACCAAAACTGAAAAAATTAATTTGGCTTGGACAGCATGTCCGCACCACGGCATTTTTAGGGTTAATGAACTGAATAGAACTTTCCAGCATGCAGCACTTGTAAAAAGAACTTCTTCACCGCTTTGCCTTTAAATTCTTTTCAAGGATAAGTTAAAAGTGTGCGCTCCCCCTTAATGTATCAAAAAATTAATAGTATTATATTAATATGATTTATATTTCAAGGTAGTCTGTCCACAGTTGCATTTATTGAGTATATTATGGAGCACATTGCATTCGAACTAGAACTGGATCCTTTGGAAGTTCGGGTTGCCAATTTTAGACAAAAGGGTGATTTGATTTTAGCAACTGGATTACCGGACGTAGAATATCCCATTCCTAAAATGCTCAAAGAAATTAAATTGTCGTCGGATTACGAAAAAAGAAAGCTTGCTGTGTTTAAATTCAATAAGGTAGTCAAAATAATAAAACAGATTCTAATGATAAATATTTTTATTTTTGAAGAGCAAAATATTGTTTTAACCATCTAGGAAAATCGTTGGAAAAAGCGTGGTATATCTCTGTGCCCCACTTCGTTCCCGGTTTTATATGATCCAATATCGAATTTTGCAGTCTTCATAGCAATATATTATGTGGATGGATCCATTGCCGTGTCTCACGGTGGAATAGAAATGGGCCAAGGAATTAACACGAAGGTATATGCAAAACAAACATCACAGACCCTTGTTTTCTAAATACAAATAAAGTTAGGGTTGGTTTCAATTACCTTCACCAATTTTATGTATTGTTTAATAATGTGTGTAGATCTTTCAACTCAAAGTATCCGACACATTATTGTGACATTCTTTTTCTACTATTATATTTTCTCAACTCTTCTCTTAACCTACTCCCATGTCACTATGGCAAATGAAGTAGGGCACGACCGACAAATCAATTCAATTCGTTGTACTATATAAGACTTCATCGTAATCAAACCGAAACATAGCAAAGGACGGGCGCCATCAAAGCCGCCAGCATTTATAGTTTATGGAATCTCAAATTAGCAGTACGTTCAGAATCAGAACTCACAATTTTATTGGTCTTACATGGGGAAACCTAGATACAAAATACTAGAACGCATTTATGAAAGCGGGAGGGAGGGAGAGTTCATGTTCAACTAATGGCCCCAATGCAATTTAAATCGAATTAAATTGACAAAATTCTGAAGACTACACCGATTTTGATAAATAAACTTGATACATAATGTCACTAACTAAAGTTTATTGTCAGTTGGGAGAAACGACTATTTCTAGGAAAGCATTGCCACTAACAAATACCACGCCGATTTTAACCATGGTTCCGAATTGGCATATGAAAAAGTTTCATAATTTCATATTTCCGAAAACTACCTACATTTTTATTTGGCTCTTTTTACCCTATCTTTGATCCCCAGGTTATGGAATTTAGCATTACATAATAGTAGAGTTGCAACGTGTATAGTGAAATTTAACCCTGTATAGAATAGTCGAATTGGATCTTCTGTAGTATGGTTGTAGCTTTAAAATATTTTACGATCTCTTTCCGTTTTCATTTGGTGGTTATAACACTTGACCGTCCAGGAATCTATTTCAAATGCACACCATTGATTGTTGATTACAAATAGATAATTCCAAACTGTTTATTAATTTCAATTATTTTAAGATGGCCCAAATCCTTGAAGTGTCAATAGATCGGATCGTGGTGAAAGCATCCAACAACCTAATTGGAAGCAACTCTATTATCACAGCAGGCTCAGTCGGTAGCGAATTATGTTGTAACGTAAATAATTTTTTTAAATTTAACCATAACAGGATAAACATAATTTATAAATATCATAATCAATGGTTAAAACAATATAAAATGCGAAAAATTATGCGTTTTAGGGCGCGATGAGAGCTGCTCAAATTTTAAAAGAAAGGTTGAGACCAATCAAAGAGGAATTGGGCAGTGAGGCATCTTGGGAAGAAATCATTACTGCTGCATACTCAAAATTCGTTGACTTGTCAACAGCTTACAGGTATACCTATACACCTTACACCAAATTGGCAACAATATAATATACGAATATTATTTAATAGTCACGGATCTAATGCATTCGCACAACAATCCTTCCCGACATTTCATTCAGAAAGGAGTTTATATAGTCAGGGGAATGCTATTATTATGCAAAATTGATCTGCATAACAGTTTATAAATAGAGAGGCTACTATTAGAAGGAAAGGAGTGGTTGTGTAAATATATGAAATATGGTGTGATTATTTTATGCCCATTAAATATTATTGTTTACAATACCACTGATTGCATTTGCATGAAAAAATCAAATAATCCGACAGAAAATCGTACAAATTGCAATTTTTTGCAGGCATACCAATAATGATGGTGTGAAACAGTATACAACGTGGGCCATTACGGTAAGCGAAGTGGAGGTGGATATTCTAACCGGAGAATATAGGGTAATAAATAAATATAATTGTTACAAGAATATTGGTATTCAGTCACTGAATACGTCACTCAATACAGGGATGTCGATTTTTTTTCCAAGTTACCGAGCTCTGTTACCGGAGCCTATTTGGGCGGAGCCAAGTCCGATTTCCAAGTATTGGGGCGGGGTCAACACCAATTTCCAAGTTTTGGGGCAAGACTAATTGCTAAATTTTGGGGCAAGACTAATTGCCAAGTTTTGGGGCAAGACCAATTTCCAAGTTTTGGGGGTGGAATGGGGTGGGGGTGGAAATCAGGGTATTGGGGGGGCGTTTAAAACGAGGGGTTCAGCTATGTTGAGCCAAATGCAACCTAAACTTCATGACGCTTTTCCATGAAAATATTGTTTGCAACATTGATTGACATTGACTTTAGGTTATGAGAGTAGATTTGTTAAATGATGTGGGAAAAAGCCTGAGTCCATTTATTGACATTGGGCAAGTTGAAGGGTGCGTTATTATGGGTCAAGGAGTATGGACATCGGAGGAACTAATTTCTGATGAAAACACTGGACAGTTGTTAACTAATCGAACTTGGGTAAATTGAATTGGATGTAAATTTTTGGGAATAAAGTTTCGTACTAGTAGCGTTTATTTTATCAGTATGATAAAATATTGTGTGAACGTGAATCAATTATTTATGTATTGTTCGTAATTAAGAATTACAAGCCCCCAGAATCGAAGGATGTACCTACAGATATGAGAATAACTTTGTTGCACGATGCCCCAAATCCGTACGGAGTTCTCAGATCTAAAGGTATTTTTTTGCACAAGGAATCCATAATTTTATTAGGCATTTCATTTAAAAAATGTGATTCAAGAATTAATTAATAGTACATTTAATATTATTATGCGATTCTATAAATATAGCCGTTTTATCTATCCTTTTTTCAGCTATCGGGGAACCGCCTATTCTTGGTATGGTTTCTGTGTTTTTCGCCATAAAACATGCCATTGATTCTGCACGAAAGGATGCAGGAAATACTGAATGGTACAAATTTGGTATGAGAATATTAGCATAAAAACTTCCTATTATATCATGCATGTTTTTTTGAAATTCAAATACTAAAACAAACGAAGTTACCAATAGTTGAGATATTTATGTTTCTGGTAGATCCTCCGGCTACTCCAGAACACGTATGGCAATATTCATTGACGTCGTCCGCCAGATTTTATGTTTAACAATAATAAATATCATTATGTAGGCATACCTATTTTACAAACTTCACTATCAGCGTTTAATAGCTGTCATACATACATATTAGCCTGAGTTTTATCTTTCAACAAAAAATATTAATTGTAGAGGGAAATATGCATTTCATAATAAATATTACAACTATTTAATTTATAAATTTAACACTTTGGTTTATGTGTATGTGTAACTATTATTATAACTAGTTTTATTATATCGTTAATCAGGCACAACTATTACACATGCTACATCGTGAATGTCTAATTAATTCAATACAGTATGTACAAAGGTTAAGAGTCAAGAGCAATTCCATGGTAATCGTTCTATTGACTAAATACGTACTAATAAAGCTACGCATGCACCCATCGAGAATTTTAACATCTACGTTGCGAAATCTAATCGATGTAAATCGTGATTTTCTGTTAACACCGAAAAAATTGCTACTAATTACGAATTTATTTCATCCCAGACCTTGAATTTTGAACAAGCTATAAATAACGATACCGAAGTATGAAAATCAAAGATCAGACTTCATTTAATTAGTATGCCGTTTTATAATACAATCTTTACTCTTCTAATTTAAAATACAATGAAAAACGAAACGAAGAAATGCATAGCATTAAAATACAGAAATTGTAACTGCAACATTGGCATCGTTGTAAGTTATTGTAAAATAAACGGGCTCACTTTGCACACACTGAGATAGCAATTTACTTGATTACAGCCAAAGTTTAACACTGAGAGCGCCTGGCGCATTAATATGTAATATTATTGCGTTTCTCTTTTCACGTCTCAATTCAAACAAAGAAATCATTTCATGAGACTACTGCTAATATTATACTATTTTTTCTATTTTTTTATTTACGATTACGAATAAATATTTAAAAATTAAGTTCAAAATTGTTTTCTATTCTTTTAATTTAAATCTTAAAGGTAATTTTTAATTGCATAAACTAAAATATGTTCTACTTGTAATATTTATACAGTACTATATATACTAATAAGTAATTATTATATGCTGCTCAGTATATACCAATGACTCATTTTCGATTGCTGATAAAAATAAAGAAATTGGATTGAGTATTCAGAAAATGAGTTGATTGACGTAGTATTTATGATTGAGGAAAACAAACTGTTTTCATGGATAACTTTTCATTTAGTTGCATACGCATTGAAACAGTTCTCATAAGATAATTTTATCTCACATAACTTTTCTCACAGAATGTTGTTTCACATAACCATGAATTATTATTTACAACCATTCTTACATAATTATATTTCACATATAAATATATTAAATTTAAAAAAAGACAATATTTCATTAAATTCTAATATATAAGTTACGTAAATGCCTATCATTCATTCACGTACCCAGAGGGGGTTAACTGGGTGCATTTGCACCCATTATAATATAGCTCATTTTATCCTAAAATTTCAAAAATTTGGAAAATGCTCAGAACGCCGCGGAACGCGAATTCGATTTGTTTTAGGTTGGTTTGGACCTAAAACAAAGCCATGTAATCACTCAATTGTATCTCTCGTCCGAATGTTGCTCCACCAATATTTAGTTTCTATAAAAAAACCAGGCTGTGCTTCACCTCTTCTTCATCCCAGCTTTCGATCTTCGATACTTGCCTGATTACGTTATTGTTAATTATCTAGCAATGCCAGCATGATAGTATGCAACAAATAAAGTATTACATATTTCACAGTATAAAAGATATCAGAACGTCTGATCTATGCAGTCAGTTCAAATGTGGTTTATATAAGAAAAGTGTAACATTATTTATGAAACAACTGACAATGTAGGTACATCATTATTCGTGTTTTGATGAAGTAGCTTTAGGTATATTGTAATGTGCTGTATGTATTACTGTGATTAGCCACAAGATATTGTAACAACCTGCTTGTAGGGTAATATCTTGGAATAAATAAATAAATAAATGTAATAGAATTGCATGGTAATTACAGGTACAATACTTTGCAAAATAAAAATGTGAAGTGGAGTGGAATTAACCGCTGAGAATTAATAAAGATATGAAAATGTATCAAAATCAGCTCCATGCAAGCGCAAGGGCTACCTGCAAATTTAAATGCAATTATATCTCAGTATCCCTAGACTTGGACTGGCATTAGAAAAGCATTACATTTTAGCTAACCAATCATTGCCAATCAATGTAGCCACGCATAACTAAATGTGATATAAGGAGTTATAAGCTGTTAGTCCAATGTATGCTACTAATGTCGCAAAGCCACCTTTTTACAAAATTTTGTGATTTTTTAATCAATGGTGGTACATCCTAAATATCCAATTTAATACGGGCTAATTTAATGGCATTCATAAGTTATTGAGTGGTGTATGCCAATAATGCAAATAATGAGACTGTGGAGATATAACTACCAATAGCTTTGCATAGCCTTTCCAGGTCTAGAGATTGAGCGAAAAAATTATATAAAACAATTGAAAGGCGCAATAAAATTTTGTTGACCACCGCTTCAGTTGTTGTTTGCATTTTAATATTTTGCAATATTAGAAATATACGTTCTGTGGGAATACAAATTGTTGAACGTCATGGAAAAACACGCCAAACGGGGAGAATGGTGTTATTTGAATATTTAAAAATTTCGTGACTCTATGGTTAAATAAGGTATCATACGAACGTCTACGTTTATTACAAATATTTTTTTAAAGAAACAAAAGTTATGTAACTCCCAACTACCTCAGAGAATAATAGAAGACTGTTTTGAAGCAAAAGTAATTAATAAGTAGGCAGGGATTCTGGTTAAAGCTTAGTAACTCTCTTACTAATTCCCACCGTTCGGTTTGTTTTCTTATGACGCTCAGCATTTTTTAATTTAATGATAAATAATATTATTGCGCTTCTAGATACCTTCCAATGTGTAAGTAGTGTTTCCAATCCATTTTCTGCTACGACAGTAGATACAGTCATATAGAAAAGCTGCAACCAGTGCAGTGCGTATCCCATGTCTTTCGGATAACACTAAAACAACTTTACTTTTACTGACTTTATTTACCAAATGAATAATTATTGAGAAAAATATACATTGTTTTCCCTACACTCTACCTGCAATCGACAAACACTAATCACATTGACTTACAGTCGATTAAACTTCTAAGGCTGAATAATTTATATTTATAATAATAATATAATATATCAATTTAAGCCAACTAAAAATAGCCACAAAATGGAATTGGTTTTGGGTGGTTTAGCTGCAGGTAAGATTTTTCTTGTAAAATCAACTAGATAGCAATTAGGTATGGCAAAATCCTATACCTATATGTATCTAATTTTGCTAGTTTTAATGCAGAAAAGGTTATGTTGCGTTGGGTGAGACTTGAGACTATTACTCTAGCGTAGAGTAAAAGACGGAAACAAAAAAGTCGTCGCATTCTAAATGCATTGTTCCTCTGATCGTTTTTAATTATAATTATTTCAGTGGGAGCCGGCATTTTCTCCAATCCATTGGAGGTTGTTAAAGTTCGTATGCAACTTCAAGGAGAACTAAAAGCTACAGGAAAATACGTCATACATTACAGGTACAAAATGCACACCTATTTTTTTTGAAAACTATTTGAGTTCAAGGTAAAATATCTATCAACTGCGATTTTATTGGATAAGGACTTTAAGGAGTAATTTTAATTGAAATAAATTATAAAAAGTTCTTATCGCTAATTAAATAATTTCACCAATATCTAACCTTTGCATTAAGTATTATATTTTGGTGTAATATATTTGCAATTTAGGAAAACTTTTTATTTACATTATTTCAGAAATGCATTTCATGCAGCCTACACCATAGGAGTGAAAGATGGTTATTTAGCATTGCAGAAAGGTTTAGTTCCTGCACTATGGTATCAATGGGTAATGAACGGAACAAGACTTGGAATTTATGAACTGGGGGATAAGTACGGATTAATAAGAAATTCCCAAGGAGATGTTCATCCTTTCAAATCAATGGTTGTAGCAGTCATTGCAGGCGCTTCAGGAGGAGCCATTGCTTCGCCACTCTTTTTAGTACGACAAACATTTCATTTCACTTCTAATATTGTAATTAAGATCTGGTATTCAATTAACGTCAATAAAAAAATATTTAACACTCATTGTACAGGTAAAAACTCAGTTACAATCTCGGGTAAATGATATGTCTATAGCTGTAGGGTATCAACATAATCAAAAAAACATGACTTCTGCTTTCCGTACTATTTACAAAGAATTCGGTGTAATCGGTTTCTGGAGAGGAGGGTCCGGTAATGTAATCAAAATGCTTTCAGGATCAGCAATTCAACTTCCAGCTTTTTCAATGTCTTTAGGTAAATATATAAAACCGTTTTTAAATAATTTACAAAACCTTATGTATATTATGATTTGTTTATGTATCATTATCATAGATTTTATTCACGGAAAGAAGATATTTCCCGAAGGAAGTTTGTTTAACCCTTTATGTGCCAGCATGATTGCAGGATTATGTGTAGCGTCTCTCACGTCTCCAGTGGATTTAGTATCGGTAGTGTAGTACAAATATTATTATTTTATTCCTCATATTATAATCGAAATATCAATTTAATGTGCATGATGGGAGACAGTAGTGCTTATTACCTTGCTTGTCATGGACGGCTGAATATTATGGCTGGGCTACCCATCTTCAGGTGGGGCGAATCGGTCCATACCACCCGTCCTTTGTATTCTGCCTTTGCCTTTCCATCCACAGCCTAGAGTTTTCCACCAAATGCTGATACAAGGTGTTGATACAAAGTAATATTTGTAAATTTCTAAACAATACTACTTTTGTATCAAATTTTAAACGGGTAGAATACATAGGACCGGTATGGACAGATTGTCCCCACATAAAAATGGCTAACCCACCCTTATGTGTGTTTAATGTTTCAATGAGTACTTACTAATGTTAAGCAATTGACGTTTATATTAGACAAGATTTTATAATCAAGGCGTTGGCACTAATGGAAAAGGTAGAAAATAAAACAATCATATTAAATATTTATATCAATAAACTTTTTTTTATTAAACAATTCATTACATTATATTAGTTATTATTATATACTTTTTTATTTATTTATGATCTTCATTAATTAATATTGTAATATTTTTATAAGTTTAAAGCAACAATATTATTGTTTAATCGACAAAACCATTTTTCAAATAAAAATCATACTTTTTGATCTTTTTAATTTTTATGAGGCCTCTTGTACGCATCTTTATCTGATTGTTGTATTCGGATTTACAAGAAAGAAGGAATTCCAGGATTTTATAAAGGATTGACGGCTAATTACTTTCGCCTGGGACCACACACTATGCTAATTTTAGTTTTCTGGGATCAACTGAAGCACTACTACAAACGTTGTCAATCGACAAATTCAGGATGAATTATGTGAACTTCGCTTACGATAGTATTAAATTAACTATAGATGAAATTAAAATAATTTCAGAAATCAGAAGATATAGTTAATATTAGATCAGCGGCAAAATAAATATTGTTAGACATCATATCCAATTTAACCAAAAACGATTTAAATAAAATTAAATGCAATAAATAATAGTTATGTAATTATGTGAAAATTAAAATAACTAAGTAATAATAATAATAAAAACATAATGAATGGGTTACATAATTATTTGAAAAGTAAAATATGGGAATAATAATAAGAATAATTAAACAACAAATAATAGCGTCCAAAATGAATTTGTTGAAGGACGGTTTATAGATTTGCATAATATTATTGTAATTCTGCAAGCAGTCAGCTTAGTTTCTTTGTTATAAATAAATCGGACAATTATATACAGACCAGTAAGTCATATTTGTGGCGTGGTTTCTTTTCAAGGTAATAAGAAGGTTGAAAAGCGCAGGAATGTGGATATAATGATGCGTATAAATCCAATGGAGATAAGAGATGGAAATTACTTACAAGAGTACATGCGAGTGCAAAACTATTCAGAGAAAATAAGTCATGATCGTTCCTTTTTGCCTTTATATTGATAGTTCCACGAGAATTCAAGGGATGAAATTTATCCAAATTTCCTGGCGATTCTAAATTCCATAATCCAAGCCACGACCCCTGTGCCCAACAAGGGCTTGTTACATTTCCTGGAAATTCTAAATACCGAAATTCAAGCAACGCCTACACCCACTATTCTAAATCCTAAATAAACGACACGCTTTTACATGGGGTGTAAATTTATACACTTCCTGGGGATTTTAAATACGTAAATGTAATAGCAACTTGTTTTTTTTATTATTTCTTTTTCTCAGTCCTCCACCTATAATCTTCTCCTTGCAATTTAAATAAAATTTTGTAATATCCAATTAATAAGTATTTCTCGTTTAACATAACTTGGTTACATTAGGCTGTTAAATAAATTAGGCTGGAAAGTGGTTTAATAGTTTATTATTTAGATAAATATACACTTTAAATGCTTATTTCATTTCACTAAAGCTATTACTAACGTTAAGTTGTTTTAGGAATTTACACATAATTTGAACTTATTGTTTGACCTTCGACTATAATAATTCATACACCATTTGGGAAATTTCCTGGCTATTATCTAGATTCTTTCAATTTTCCAATAGTGGGGCGTGGCAGAATTACTTGATCCTTAACTGATTCCCAAAAAATTAGGTTGGATTTCCTGGTTGTTGCCCAAATTCTTATAATCCAGGGGGTTCGGCTGAATTTCCTTTTATTTCCCAAATTCCTCGTCTTTCTCACATTTCCTAGTGGAAGGGGGTGGGAGAGTCTTCAGCCAGATTTCCGAATTTTTTTATCCCTGTATTACAAAAAACCCATATGCATTACACACAAACCTATATACACATTATTATAAAAGGTGTTTCAGCGCTTGTTTTGACTCGAATTTTTATTTCTATACGCTTGACTGTAGACTCATATTATGTACTTTATATTACGATTTTTGCTTCCACAAGAAACAGATTTCTGTATAGAATTTTGCTGTGCACCCCGCAGGTTATAATTCTGGCTAGGCGCCTGTTCTCGACTTGATGCGGGAACAAAGGAAGTAATGAGAATAAAATTAAAACAACAAGACCCTGAGCTTTAAATGTGATTAGTTATTGTGGATATTCACTACTGACCTACTGGATGATTGACGTTCAGGTTATCTGAAGGCATGTTCTTGTAGCTCATTTCGTATTAATTGCGGATTGCTATAAAAATGTCAAACTTGATGATTCTGTAAGTAACAACAGGTGCGCATACGGGGGATGCACAGGGTACATGTGCATCTCCCCGAATGTATACAATGTCTACAAAATGAGATAATTTGCATAAAATGCTCAAAAACTCAGAAAAAATTTTGCGTTAGGCGCGATTCATTTTAAATTAGATTTGACTTAATTGACTTCATTGCAACGCGGTAGTATAAAAACATTTTATAATTTTGCACTAACAGAAATAATTTTTTTGCAAATAACCCTGCTGTTCACCCACAAGCTTACTCTCCTGGCTACGCGACTATAATACTCTATAATTAATATATCTAGTATTACTATATAACAATATAACAAGTAATAGTAACAAGTATACTATATAAAAAATAATACAACGTTCTCATATAATATGTATTTATTTATAATATAATGGATGTACGCAATTCTGAATAAATCTCACGCTCATTCTGTATTGCTATGAAGGATATTATAAAGTTGTAAGCATTTGTATAACTACAAATGAAATCAAATTGTATTTCTGGAGGCGGATTTCTTCAAGATTAACAAGAAAAAGGATGTTGCCGACGTAATGCGGGAAAAGATGAGGTATTTATCATAGCTATAAAAACAACAAGAATCTGATTTGTAAAGGTGAGAATGTATAAAAACTTATTATTGTGTTTTGATTGGAACATCTTAGAGCTGAGTATTGAACACTCTAACGAAGCCAAATGAACTGAGTAGCATTTGAACCGAACTCTGCTCAAGTGCCTCATGAACAGTACGTTACAATACCCAACAAACAACAGATAATATGCGCAGTCTATTACTAAATAAACCATGCAATCGCATATAAAACTATCGGAGACTTTCACGAACGCACGAACAAAAACAAACAGACGAACAAAAACAAACAGACGAACAAAAACAAACAGACGAACAAAAACAAACAGACGAA
>JAQFYB010004499.1:0-16128 GCA_034694085.1 Pogonognathellus longicornis
GCTAAAAATCAGAGCGTAAAGCGATACTAACAAATACAAAAGTCAAGTTGTCCATGAGATACTTATTTTTATACTTGTGACGCAAGTTTAAAGCAAATAGCTTATATTTATGTAGTGTGTAACTAATTTTGGTGCCTCGTCCTATTATTGCATTATACAGAAGACATGCATGTGTAGTATAGTGGGATTGTGCACTGGCTTAAATTGTAAAAGTTGTCTTGTTATTTTTAGGCTGGCCTCATGAAAGAGTAGAGATAGTGGTGCGTTTGAAAATTCTGGTGTAAGTAAACTGAGTTGAGAGTGAAATGGTAAAAGTAGAGTCGATAAAGTAAGTTTGAACTTTGACTTGACTTGCCTCTGTGCTCCGAACACACAGAATAATTTGACCTCTTTAGGGAGCGATAAAACACTGTCTGCTCCACTGGAGAAAAACAACAGACTACTAACTAAACGAAAGGAAAAGAACAGTCTGATTGAAAGAGTGTGAACGTGACTTGGATCTTTTGCACTTGCATTACACATTACACGGTCACTCTCTCTCCATCCGTCTATCCGCTTTTACTATTCCCACATTTAAACTACACATATTACACAGCAGACCAACAGTCATTCTATATAGATTTCCACAACGATGAGCAGTGCAATACATGTATATGCACTACATGCAGACTACAAGGTGCAGGCACAAGGTACGCTATTTTTATTATTCCACTCTGCCCCAATTTCCTCCAAATGCACGTTATCAAACCCATATAGAGTACCAATACACTCCTAAATCCCATTTTTGTGAAAACATTCAGTTTATTGTCTCCGCATCAACTTAGCGTGCTTTTTGTGTGCATACTCAGTCGTTATTTCCAAAGTTAATGAGAACAGCATTAATAATCTATTGTACGAAGTAACTAGACAACTACCTTACGTATTCTCTGAAAATAATACGCAGAAAGAAAGATAGAATAAGATAGAAGTGTAAGGGTACAATCTCATTGGTGTAGTTAGGTATACAAGCTATCAGTAATTTATCAAGTTTTCTCTTTAGTAGATAGCTAAATGAGCGTTGTGAAACGTAATGGAGAAAGTTCACAGGGATAGTAGTTGGAGTTTTTATAAGTGGTAAATACTATTGGATTGCATTGAGTCTAAGTCTAAGTTTTCTTTCAATTCCTTTGTTTGTTTCTTTTCCTCTCTCTGTTTCTGTCAGAGGAGCATCTCGATATCTTTGTGCAACTAAATTATACTTACTAAAACTAAAGTATTTCTCATCTGATTTCCGATACTTTTCTTTTACGAAACTTTACCTTACACATTCGGATGGATGATTTAGTTATCTCAAAAAAAATGCTATATTGGAATTACACACTACTTAAGTACTATAGTCAATAGTACTATATCAATTATCAGCTATAGCACACAGCTTAATTTCTGTATATACGAGTAGTAGCTTTTCAGATTCTATATTTTTTTCTCATTGAAAGGCAAACACAAGGCCAATGCCTACAATATAAAGTGGAACAGTCAATCACTTGGTTAGTTGGCATTAGTGAAAAGTTTTGCGTTGTACCAAACTACTGACTAAGTATGTACATCTACCGCTCCTCTTCGATTTGTGTAAATTTCTTGGAAGCGGATGTCTGAACTACTTTCGTTCCACTCCCAACTCGTTAGTAGCGTCAAATAATTACAGGAGAATAGTAAAATATTTAATTAACATTCGAACCACCAGCTTTCCAAGACATGTTTTCTTTTGCGTCGAGGAAATGCTTGCAAACACGGGAATGGATTTACTCCTCAACCGACTTGAACTACACCAAATACCTAATAGACTACGATATACACACATAACACTACTTTTAAGACTACCTACTACCTTTGCACACTGCTAACAAGTGCGCATTTATTAGTAAAGTATTATTACTAAACTACTATACACGTGTGTAGTAAGAGGGTTGGTGTATCTCGTTAAGATAAGCCATCCCCTTTGTTGAATACTTCCCCCTGGTTGGTTTTCCCGCCATGAAATACTGGCTTCAAATTGTCTGATAGCCTACCAGTAAACCTCCCAATTAAATATAAGCCTAAGTGTAGTCCTTAAAAATGGGAGAACGTTCTGAAGGGTTATCTGGAAGCATATATGCTAACTAGGCCCCAGGTCACAGTCGTGTTGTCCGTTGGCCAATCAGACGGTGGTATTTCACGGCGGGAAAATCAACAGCCAATCAGAGGGCAGTATTCAAAAAAGGGGGAGGGGCTTGTCTTAACGAGGTACATCGACCCTCTCACTACTCATGTGTGTTTAGAAGAAACCTACTAAAATGGAAGATGTAAAATTCGATATAAAAGTACTGTTTGCTCTTCTCTTTCACTACACTTGTACTACTTAGTATATCTTGTCTCTTGTGTATCGTCCCAAATACTAAATACTGGGAGCAGATCAAAGGGAAAGTGAAAGGGTTTTCTAGAGGAATTCCATTGGAGTTTTCCTTTGGTGGTGACTGGTGAGAGAGAGGTCAAGTCAGTGTGATGAGTGGGGAATAATTGAGAAAAACAACTCGTCCAGTTTGTTTTTCACTGAAAACTTGATTTGCTTACAGCTGTCTTAGAAGACACGTCAGTTATCAGCCTATTAGGTGAGTTGTAGTATTATCTCTGCATTGCATACCAACCGCTGTACACACTCCACTCCACGTTTTCAACCACACAGTCAAAAGGGAAAGCTGGACTTGTACAACTTGCCTATTGTTGCTTACATGTGAGTATCTGACTATACTGGAATGTAGGGCTCTAAAAAAACTCGTGCGTCTCTGTGTGAGGATGGAGGGATAGTAATGGATATATTTTATGTACACAAAAAGTGTAAGGGTACTAGTGATTCTTTTGGTACAGTACGTCACGCAATTTTGTGTTTTTCGAGTTCAAGTCACAAATCACATCTGAGCAATTGGCTCAAGTTGAACGCCTGTCTGTCTGTTCAGGACACTATTGAACTCTTCAAAGTTTGTTTGAAGAGGTTCTTCCTTTTGATTTGCTTGGTTTGACAGAAGTCCCTGCTTGGGTTTTCATTCTCGGCTAATTTTATATCCTTCTGCAGGTTTTTCATCTGTTTTTTACATGTGTGTTCATAAGTGCTGTCTTTGTTGCTTGCGAGGACGATGCATTACCCAACAAAACCAATCCAAACCACAAGTCACCATTCTTCGTACCCATATACAGTCACGTAACTAGCTTTATGCTATGTAGACTGCAGGACTATAACACATGTACCTATACATCTAGCCAAACTTACTTTGGTATTTGTAGTTAATACTTCACTCAACTAAACAATACTAGGAAAACTGTCTATCGAATCCAATATAATAATATGATGACGATTGTTTACCAGAGTACCCCTCGCAAGTCTCACAAATCGAAGTTGTCTATCACGAAGACGGAAAACAATGAAACCCTATGCAGCCTTCGTCCAACGTCCAAATCTATTTCAAATAAACTGGACACCGACTTCCTACTTTCCTTTATTTGTATTTCGAGTAAACACATCGTAGTATTTGTGTTATGTAGCCAGAGCCATGATGTCACTCACTCAACATCTTCCCCAATCCATCAGCACTAAATACACACACACGCAACACAAAAATCCCTTCCTCTCTTTATTTCTTGCTAGTGTTTACTGTGTTGGTCCTACCAGAGGCACTTTTAATTTACTTGATTTCTTTTTCCCTACCCGAAATTCCCATACAAGCATATCTGTATCACTTTCTGCAACTATGTGTCATCCTTCCCTTCTTTATTTACTTTGCTTTGTTTGCCGTAAACATCCCAATTCGCTTCCTTTTCCAATGTATACTCAAGCGAGTAGAGTTTCATCGTAATCACACAGAAACACTGCTAATGCTGACAGTACTCCAAAAGATAGTATAACTTTTTTCTTAAATCTTCCAGTCTTTTATATGTGCATATGTAACATAATTTTTAGCTATATGCACAGTTGTCAGTGAAAAATCGATGCGATAATCGTGATATTAAATTGAATGTATAAAATGTTTCTAAAGGTATGTATGGGTAATATAAGGCTTATATGCTACTTGTGCATTATTCCAGGAATAAAAAATGACAACTACAAAAGGGGTACTCGTTAAAGATTGAATTGTTTAAAAATATCAACAAGAGATTTCTAATGGTACGACAAATCTCCCGTGAAAGATCGTAATTGCCTTTTCTGGAGAAGAGTTGAATTGACATGAATTCTTGAATGTGAAGGTAAAAAGAACGGAGTTTTTATTTTTCTAATGATTTTCCGCGATGAATGTCAAATGCACTCGAAATACAATAGTCAATATAATCGGGACACATAAAAACCAGTATTCCTTGCCGTACATCTATACAGAAGACGCATAGAAAATTGCTGTAAATAAAATGAGACATGAATGTGAAGTCTAGGGATTCTGTGTGTGTATGTGTGCTGTATAATACACTTACACAACGCAGTATTCATAAGAAGTCTCTATCTGTTTTGCCATCTCTATTTGGTGTTAGTACTGGCGTCGTATATACTAGTACATGGTACACGGAACATACAAGAGGTACATAGAAAAGTAGAATAGAATCGTTGACTGCATTGAATTCGAATGAGAGTTGAATGAAAATGAAATGGGAGAAAAATGGATCTATTGAAAGGATGACGTTAGTCGTTAGACTCAATATTGGCGCTGGCAGAAGCTGAGCTCTCTCTTTGACCTGCCGCCGCATCATTGAAAGATCAACAGAGAAAGCGATTGAAACTGAATGCGAAAAAATCAGCGAGTCTCATTGTGCACAGCGGAGCAACAAGAAAGAAGGAAATGAGAGCAGGGAACAAAAGGGAACAGACGATGCGAACACATTTTTACGCACTGCAGAATCAACCTTTGCACAAAGCATCCCACAGAAAGAGCAAGAGACTGCCACCAAAGAGAAAACACTCTTCGTCATTTCGCCCCTAAAAACACTTCAACAAAGAATTCATGCCATCATGCACACACACACCAAAATCAAAATTCATGAAGCTTAAATTCTGAAAATCTCAAAACATGTGTTTCCCACACAAAAATCCGTACGTGTTGAATTCTGCACAAAAACGTGATTTGAATAAGAAAGTAATAATAGAATCCCTGTACCACTACAAACACTACAAACTATCTTGCTATACATTAAGAATGTAATAGGTACACACACCAGACACAAGTCAAAAAGTCGTCTGCAATCAAAATTGAAAAATAGGGGGACATTACATGAGTGAATAATTTCAGGGTTGTAGTACATGAATCCTATGTGACATTACAATTTCTATTTTCGCCCGCATAATTTACTGCAAAAACCTCCACGGTTTCTTTTGACAGTTTGCTAAGGCACATTAAACAACCATGAAAATCAATGACGAAAGTCAGCTTTCTCGTTATTACAACAATGTTTTTGGTTCTACTCCACCAGTATAGTGTCTGTACCGTGTACTATGAAAGTTTTCTCACTTAAATAATATTTTATCCTTTTTTCTTTACGTCTGTGTGTACAGTGGTGAAATAATCATATAATATGTGTATGCCAATGAAAAGTGATAAATATCAGTCGTTGAAGCGTTAATATCTGTGGTGTCGGCCTAGTTATTACACTTTCACTTGTGTGCCGGAATTCTATCTCTCGAATCGTTTGCTTCAAGAAAACTGAGTAAGTTATTTAACAGGATGAAGAGTTTGTCGATTCAACGGATTTTTGGGTTTTCCAATTCTTGTATAACTGGTACATGTACTATGTACACAGTTTAGTTGCATGAATGAAATAGAAACTAGGACTGGAAAAGAGCAATTGCTAAAATATATACAATAAAACTAAACCTAAATCACAGTAGGGAGAGACTATAACGATGCAAAAAGTCTGTGGAGTAACTAAACAAAAAAGCATGAACACAGTAACCGAAAAGCGGAAAAGATCCAAAATGAATGGATTCCAAGAGGAAGAGAAGGACAAAAAACTGGAACACCATGGTCCAAGACTAAGACGAGAGACTAGTTGGTTGTGCCAACTGATTCTGGTAGATAATTCCATAAGAAATAAAAAACATTAACAGGGGAAAGAAAAGACATAAATACTCGTGAGCACAATACTGCATACAAGAGAAAATGGCTTTCTGATACTTTCATAAGGAAATAAATGCCCACAAAAAGTTTTTTAGCCGTCTGTTTGCTTACGTTGCGTTGACGAGCCGTTAATGTGCAATGTTCACTATATTATGCTTTCTTGGCAGCCCAACCAGCGTTTTTTTCCTTCAAAACTATTAAGTCAGTATTTTAAGTGGAGGAAAAACTCTAGTAAGTCTAGCCCCATGGGGTGCAGTGACAAGATCCGTCACACTAGTCACACAGAAAACCGTTATGTACACGTTTTCCTTTTAAATACATAGCAATTCAATTGCAATATTATGGACTAGCAATAAATACCAAACCACACCGAGACACTTGCCAATTCTAAAAATATTTGAAAAACATCCAACTTGATTTATAATTCCATATTTTGCTCCTGAATTTGTAATTTCTTTACAAAAAATAATTTATGTTGTTGAATAAAACTTGGCGAGACATCCGCATCTCTTTTCAACATCACCAGAATATTCCCATGTACTTAACTGTTAACTCCAAACCGTAAATTACCAATCTTCTTCAAACTAAAATGCCAGCGCATCTTAAGCAAAGACCGGAGCCATGGGCAATAACATAGTTATGTTATATGTACTACTATTCATAATATAAAAAATAATATGTGTTGAAATCAATATACAAACAGTGGCTTAGGGAGAAAAACAAGGGAAAGTCCTCCGTAAGTATTTAAATTGCAGGCAATATAATATTACAATTACTAAAAAACAGAGAGAATTGGGTTGGGGCCAACTCTGAATTGACACAATGATGAGACTGAAAAAGCTGCAGTGTATATTTCTGGTAGGATGAAGTAGAAGAAATTCAGCATGAATAAAAGAAAGATTTAGAAAAGCTGGTGGCATACTTGTAGTATTATCTGAAAGAGAAAGAAAAAGAGTGAGTCTATTTAAATAGATGAATAGAGAATGGAATGAGTCCTGTGGGACTGATACGGTTACATCATCTTTCCTGTCTTTATATGATCTGATCTGATCTCTTATGGCATCTTTCAATAGCAAATACATTTCAAACGTTTTTGTTATGGGTTTCGTCGCTGCTTCTTCCTTTTCCGTGCACACACACCACGTCCACACTTCCCCATACTACCCGTAAATACCATATCGCACATTTCTACAGGATGTACATCCTTACTTATAAAAAACATCGGGGGAGAGAGCGGGACAGTTGTATACTTCTTCCTCTACCACCACCACCAGGAATAAGAAGGGCAATGCGAATGTGGAAGGGAATGGATGGACGTAGATGGAGATTGAAGCATTATTGCAAACCCAAAGAAACATTTCTCATGAAAAATGGCACAAGCTTTGTCAGACAAACGATTTGGTCTTAGCATAAAGGAAAAACGTGCACAGGCAGATCCTTCTATAATACAAACATACATATACCTACACACCTCCTCATACTCCAAACACACACATATAAATATATGATATTAATACAGAGACTATATTTTGCCTTTCCTGCTATATAAGTATAGGTAGGTACATAAAAAGAATATTATTGTAGGTACATACAGATAGGTTCATGACGAAGATGTAGCAATAACTTAGTGCCTATGTGCTATGTGCCTATAATATAAAGGCAGAGTTAGAGTATAAATAGAAGGTGTACTTTTGTAAGCGAAGTCTGCTTTCTCTTTACTTTGTGGATGTCTTGTTGCTTTCTCAGTTCACTTGCTATTTAGTAGCTCAAACGACTTGTACAACGACCATGGCCATATGTATAGAGTCGAAATGCATTTGAAGCAAAATCGCTCAAGAACTATTTTCCCTCACTCTTACAGTCTTACTTTTGAGCTTGTCTATGTTCTGGTGCTGTTCCTACCTTTATACAAGAAATACATGGGATTGGTTCTTCTGCACTGCTTGCTACTTATCAGAGCACATAGCATCATTGATGCAGTTCATACATTTGTGAGGAAGACTGTTGTAGTCGACAACGCACAGATATTATAACAGTTTTGATGGTGAAGCAAGTAGTATAAGGACGAACAAGAAGGACTCTTCATTTTTTCAGGGATCGTGCAGAAACAGAAATCGAATCGGATTCATATGTGAAATATTACTTATGAAATGGCCAGCCTCTCTTTCAAATTGCATTTTCTTCCTTTTCCTTTTCACATCTTTTCTTATCCCTCCTTCCTAACTCAATGTGATCTCAACTGAAGTGAACTCATATATCTCTCTCTCCTCCATTCCATGTACAGGCACAGTGTGTATGTGTAGTCATCCCTTTGCCTACGCAGCACTCACTTTAGCTTTTACTGATGTAATGTCTGTATCTTAGGTTCATAATATAACTCAAATCGTTTTACACCTACACGTAAATTTTAAATTATTACATCTGTAGTCTATACTCTACTATGTGTATACTGTAAACATTGCAAGGCTTCTAATACTATTATAGTATGTGGTAGAAATTTTACTGTAGCATTTATACATACTTAGTCACACATACTACTACTACCAGAATACTCTTTTGCTAACACAGATATTTGCTTTACCGTGGCTAAGTTATAAACTATAAAAAGGAATAGAGAAATGTCTCAAGTTTACAGCTGAAATAGCACCAATATTTTTAGTGTTTGTAGTTTGCATTTAGGTAGCTGCATAAAATTACATTTTTTTGAAATGTATATACTCTGTCTATCTATGCATACGAACCAAAATTGCTTCGACTTTATTATAATAGTAATAATATGTAGAAGAAACCGATACGCTCTTAGATTGACGTTATTCAGTACAGACAAGTAGGAACTACACCAACCATCCAACCCACCCAAGTACAATGTAATGTTAGTGGAGGCAGTAGAAGTCACCGTAAAGCAGACGATATTTTATTTGTGCAATTGTGCATCACAAACTCAACTTGGTAAAAAATAAGGCTGGAGTAGCATATACCAAGAGATGGATCTAAGTTGTACTAACCTAACTACGTCGGCAATTTCCGAGCATAAATATTACTGTCATCTTCGACTAGTTGGAGAAATAGGAGAAAAAATCATGCCACCTTTGACTTTTGCACATAAATCAGTTGACTGTTGTAAAAATAAATGTACAAATCTATTATGTGAATATTTGTTGTGCAAGTTATTGCGCAGTTAAGAACAACCATTCAAACATTTACAATTCACAACGTTCCTTGAAATTCAAATCAGTTTTTGCAGACGCTTGGTACATTTCATTTAATGGTAGACAGAGCTATGGAAAAAGAGATTAGTTAGGAAAAGACAAATTATGTATATACGGCATAAGGCCCAATGACATTACTCATTTATACAAAGTGTGTAGTGAATAAGATCGCAGGATTTTTACTATTTAGCCTTTGTTGACAGCGAGAATACAGTAAAGTACTGAAACCATGTTCTTTACTTCTTTATAAAGTACAAAGTATAAACACGATCCCTTTTTCGAGCATACTTTTTAGCATGAAGTTGTATTGTATTATTATTATCACTTAAGTGTAACGGCCCATAGCCGTATTTAGAGGGTGAGGAAGGGGCAATTGCCCCCCCCTCCGAAATTCCAAAAAAGAGGTTAAATATTGTAAATATTATAACATCCGTAAATTCGGTGCTGTCTAACAAGTCAAAAATCAATGGATACAAACTATTGCATGTTAGGACGAATAGAGTAGGTATTACAGTTTACAGTATTGTATGAAGTACATGTTTGAAATGTTAATACAAAATCGCCAGCCTAATAAATATTACTAGGATTCTATTTTCCTCAAGCTTAGACACATTGTAAGCTTGAGAGTCTCACTTTGACTTTCAATAGTATTAGGATTTGTATCCCAGGATTTGCATACGACATGCTACTACGCATTTACATCCTAGCATTTTCATCTTCCACTTATAGCTCAACCTCAGCAGCAGTTTTAACACAACATGGGTATTAATACCCTACGTACCGGAAAATTTGAAAATACACCTTAAGCCCTCGAATTGGACAATAATCCTTTGCAACATGGAATAATGGTTGAAAACCGTAATCTTTAGTCAATATGATACTTTGAAGCATCTGCTCGCTCATGCTCCAAAACTAACCACAAAAATATATATTTCTTTCTACAGACTCATATTCTTTTTGTGAATATACGACAGTAAACTCAATTGTCCACAGCGAAACCAAAATGCATTATGCAACTTTATGCTATTCTCCTATGAATGATTTATAGATCAAATAGTATTGGGTTCGAATTAATATGCAGAATAAGTAAACTTTCATATTTTGGTTTGATATTAAGTAAACAACTTTTCATATTACGTTATTTGTATTTCTCTCCATCTGACATGTACATTGTACAGGTAGTATCATATCTCTTAAGCCATCCAACACTCCACTGTATTTGTAGTTTGCATATGATCCTCTCAAACATAAATAGGAAGACACGCAGACGTTTTTCAGACTACTGTGAAACTGTACTTCACTCAATTTTGCAATATTTGCAAGGCAAGCTAAAATACAGCTCTTGAAAACAGTCAAAGTGAAAATATTGAATGTATATGTAGTAAGAGAAGTGAATACATTAGGAAAGGTACACATTGCCATGAGGGTAAACGAGGAGCAATAAACTTTAGGCTATATTTCCATGTGTTATGTGTAGTACAAATGCATGTATGTGTAAGGAAGTATGTGTAGGTATCGAGTGTAGCTTTTTGTGTACCTACGAATGAAATGTAAATAAATAACATGGAAACTTGTAGAGAAGTTCAAGTCGTGATCGAACATAAAAGTAAATAAAAGGCAAGATTGTACAACTAAATAGTGAAAGGTAAAGTCAAGAGAAGTTTGATGCACAGTAACAACATGTAAAGATGGCTATCGGTTTCTTCGGAAGTCAAGTTTAGCCATTGATACAGAAAACAGGAGCAGGACGAGTAATGGTAGACGTCAAGAGAAAATAGTAATGCGACAGAGAAATACAGATAGAAAAGATTTCTTGTTAGTGAGTGTGTGGTACTATAAAAGAAAGAGAGCTGCACAAGAACCAGTCAACATCCCAAACAAACTTTTCCAGTCAATGCATTGCATTTTTGCTGAGAGTTCTTCTGGGCAACGAAAGACGAGAGTCAAACTCATCTCAACTCTTTTTCTGAATTCTCAACTGCGGGCAACTGCTGTAACACGTAACGGATGTGTATTAGTATCAGTTCGATGCTAAATAGATAAATGTTGAACAAGTGTCTCTCAGAACAAGTATCTATGTATGTATAACAGTCTTACTGCATGCCTCCTGTCTCTTGTCACGTCATTTCTGTGTGCTTCCAACAACTTTCACCCTCACAGTAGACTGTCCTACCAACATTTCTGCTTTAACTCACGAAAAGCTGATCGGATGTATTTTGGTGAGAAACTTTTATGCTCTCTCGAGAGGAAGAGGAGACAATCTAAAAACTCTTCAATTGCAACTGCATGGAACCAACGCAAAACTAAAAAAATATATTGAGCTAAATACAGATATTTGACGTGTCATTCAGTTTACAATAATATTTCAAGTGTACCTAGTAGAGACGTCAAAACCGAAACCGAACGGTTTTTTCGGTTTCGGTTCTTGGTTTTTTGTGTAAATTCGGTTTCGGTTCTTGGTTTTTTGTGTAAATTCGGTTTCGGTTTGGTTTAGGTTTCAAAAATTAGGGCTGATTCGTGTACAAACCCTTTGTATAGCTATTGGAGCTGCTTCTCTATATACTACAAGTGAGACCTTGTTTTTGTAAAACTTTTTCACCACAATGCAGTATTGGCGTAAATATTAAAATGTTATTGCGTAAACTTTATTAATAAAGAAAAAGTTTATTTAAAAAGTGAGCTAAAATATTTCTTTTTTCAGTTTCAAATTTTTTATATGATTTCGGTTTTGGTTTGGTTGCAAAATACAGAGGATTTTGCCGTCTCTAGTACCTATAGGTAAGCATGGATATCAAACCATAATATTTTAACAAAAACAATGATTCGTTCAGGACAGACATTTATGAATGGAATCAACTGCTACACTGTTCCGCATATTAAAAGAATTAGGATTAGGTATATTCCATTTATACAGACTAGTGTCAGTACCTGCAATGACTCCACAATAACTAGGAACGATATTAACAAATACCAACACACTTGAGTTCTGCATGAGCAAAAATTGTAGGAACTCGGGAATGAAGAAGACAACTGTGTTGTTGAATACTTTATGACGGTCATATACTAAAGATTTAAAAGATACTTCCATCCTCAATATATTATGAGACGACAGTAGGCGAAAATAGTAGAAAGACGGAAATGAATAGGGGAAAACCCGATGAGAGTAAAACACACGAAAAACGACAAGGGAGAAGGAAAGAGAGAATGACAAAAAAGAGAGGAAGCCAAAAAGAAACAAGTCCTTTGCTGCTGTCTCCCTGTCTAATATAATTTAGTAGCAGTAGTATAAGTAGTAATAGCCTCAGTATTAGTGCCAGTACTTGTCGAGCTGTAAACAAGAACTACAATTCCACCAGTGACTTGCTCAAGCTCAAAAAGCACCAAAACCCAGCACAAGAAAAACAAATTCTCCTGTACAATCCGACTGTGTAGCTCTCGTATTATAGCGTGTTTGTAAATACATGTAGCCCACAAGCAAGAAGAGAAGTATAATGTACACGTTACACATTAGACAGAAAGTGAGTGATGCAGCCATAGCGAGAGTTTGTGTGGACAAGGCCTAGCAGTGCCTAACCGTACATTTTGGGGCCCCTACCACTCAAAACCGCTTTGGGCCCCCTCTTAAATAAATCATCGACAAAATCTCGCGTAGCGCAATTTTTTAGCAAATTTAGGTCCAAATCAAAAAAAAGCAACAAAATCGCGTCATTTAAAAATATATACAAATTTAGCAATTTTTTTGTCGTTTGTGGGCCCCCTACCTTTCGGGGCCCTACCCGCGTGGGTATGCTGGGGTATACGTCGGTTAGGCACTGGGCCTAGCCAAGGCCACAGAAAGGAAAGGAAGGTGAAAGGGAAGGAGAAAAGGATCGTGGAGGAGAGAGAAGGAGTCGTGGCAAAAAGGGAAATGGTCTGAATGGGTTTTGGCTAACTGTATTATGTACATGAGATTGGAATAGTGTAGAAGTAGTTGTTGTCGTAAGTAGACGCAGGGAGCTGTTTGTGAAAAAGTGCATGATGGCTTAAAGGGCAGCAGCTTGGAGCTTTTGGATGATGGTTGGCAAGAGCGGAGGACATAACGTCCGTCGTGTCGCAGTCATCAGTCCTGATTCCATTAACGAATGAATGCAACGACAAACAAGTCTCCAACTTACTTGACAAACTTTTAACTTTAACTCTTTCACTTCCACTGTACCTTACTTGCACTCTATTCCTACTACTCTACAGCATAGCACTATCTACATACAGCATAGCAGACTATTAGTATTTCTAGTAACAACTAAGTCAGCTAACAAGCTATAGTTACTAAGTAAGTGAGCATACTTATAGTGGACCCTAATATTAGACAAGAAGAGATATGTATAGTGACTGGGAGAAATGTAGTGTGTATGTGTGTGTGTTACAAGTAGGAAAGAAAGAGAACACAGGAAGGAATCAAAAAAGAAAGAAAGAAAAAGAAAAGTTAAGTAAAAGGCAGTCGACGAAGACGACTTTGGGAGTAGTTGAGTATTTCTTCTTGCAAGATTTACTATGAATGAGCAGCAGTTACATTTTAGCTACTTACTTAGGCAAAGCAAAGCATAAGAAGGCAATGAGCTAATACTTCTTCACTACTACTTATAGCTTCGTGTGTATGTGTCTTTCTGTGATTTCTGAGTACTTACTATATACATACATACTGCTACATGCTACAAAGAACTCTCCTTCATCTCATTCCCTACGTTTCAAGGCGACTTTTGTGTCAACTGGCTGCTACAATATTAGTACTCTGCACACTGCTTTAGTAGTTAGCTTCTTTTCTTCCTACATTGCAACATCACGATAAATGCTAGTAGTAGGTATTTCGCATTTCCATGTTTTTCTTTCCTTCTCATGTCTCCAAGACAAACTGTCCTTTTCTTTTTCCTGTTTTGTACTACATAGTACATACCAATACAGCTCCAAGCATCAGACTGCTTGGATATAGCATTATTAGAGGGATGTAATGTAGTATCATGCAATCTACTATGCTTATACTTTACACTATAGAAACAGGATGGTGGAGACGCAATATTGCTTTCTATAAGTATGTAGGTATTTTATATTACAAAACATTAAATTGAATTGGTTTCCTTGAAACGGACATGACAACTTAAGAACAGCGGGACTAATACTGAACTGACCATCCCTTTTCTCCTCTTCCAAGAGTTCTCAATGGAAAAATACACAAATGCTCATAGAACAAAAACTCTGTTGAAAGAAATACAGGGACAATGGCAAAACAGTGACTGGGTTGTTGTATACGTCTTATTCAGTGTTCACTGAATCAAAACAAATTGATGCAGCACCAATGAAGTTGTACACAAGACAAACTTGTTTATTTATTTCGCACAGTCGGTTCAAGACTTTTTCCAATTTATACAACGGTTTGGCAAAGAAGAGGCGATAGTATCTCTTCATAGAAGACTACACGCGATTAGCACAAAAACGTTTTGACCTTGTTATTGCCTTTTGTACATACATGCCAAAGAGGATATGGTAGAGATTTAAATGAAGCTTGATTCTTTTTTAGATAGAATGAGACTAAACTACTTGCATTTGTGTAAATAGTTATTAAGTAGACTTTAGCAGGCGCCAGGGTAGTGGGCCATTTTGGCTACACATAAATTAGCAATAATGCTAAAAGTTTTGCAAGTAATTGCATGAAAATGAATGTCATTTATTTGTACTCACCCCGATTAGCAGAAATACTGGGACGATGAAGGACACCACCATTCCCTTTTCAATGGACATCCAACAGTAGTGGTGTGTCTCGTATCCATCAGGATTGGCCACGTAGCTCATCTAAAAATCAAAAATAGTCATAATTTATAGCACCGATATACAATTATATGCTAAATTGCTATTCATGTGCATAAATGGCTTGAGTTAAACCAAAAATGGCTTGAGTTAAACCAAAAATGGATGGTATACAATACGATAAATACACCAAACCAGTTTGATATGAAATTATAACTATAATCAGTAATCAGATAGGTAATAATAATCAGATATAATAAACCATTCAAACGGATATAAGTAAGTATCGGAGATGCATAATTTTTATCAGCATTTCTTCAGATTTTTTTTTCAAAATACAATCGCAATGCATTTATCAATGCTGTCTCATCATTCGCTAATATAACTTATGCATATAATTACAAACATTCCTTTTATTATTATTTTATTATCCTTTATACTAAGAATGAATTAAGAAGCATATCCCTCCGCTTTCGGGAGTGAACCCCCGCTAGGATTAACTAGGTTGACTTGGCTGGTTGGTCGCACTGATAATTTAACTAATCCCACTCGTAGAACGGGCCTTTTTTCTAATATACTAATATGCTACTAGCTATATGTTAAACAAGTACTTAATTGCCCATAATTAGTCGTGTTGGGAGGTTATAGGCTGAAATGGAAGAAACTGATAAATAAACTGCCGAGAAAAACGTCTCCAGTACCTAATATCTAGTACTTGCACTGAAAACGAGAGAAAAAGTGCAGTGATGCTAGTAATAATCCCATTTAACCAAGTACACGAATCAAGACAAAAGAAAGTTTGTAAAACTGAGAATTATACTCTATGTATTTGCATATGACTGTACAATCAGTGTAGGTACAGTAACTTTACAAGGGGCAGTAAACGTAACGTCTACAAACATAACTTCAATGAGTAGGTATTATAAGTAATTTTCAGTAATTAAAAAGCTTGTGCGTGTATTACATTTAATACACTTTCATCGTCTTTCAGGAATTTAGGAATGGATTCTAAAAAGGAGTGTTGTACTAGCAGT
>JAQFYB010004500.1:0-16126 GCA_034694085.1 Pogonognathellus longicornis
TAGGGCTGGGTTGGGTTGGCATGCTCGAGGAGCCAGATAGGGTTGGGCTGGAAAACGGCGACCCTCTAGACGCTCTACTACCTACATACAGGGGCCGCGGACGATGTTTGAGGGTGGGAGACATATGTGTAAATAAAAAATCACAAAAAGTGTTAAATTTTTACACATTGCATGGTCTTATCTAGGATTCCAGTTCCTGTAGGGCAAAATCCCAACAGGAGGTATAAATTCCTTTAATCATTGCGCGTATCGCGACTCGCGAAATGAGCTTATCTGGGCTAAAGACAAAATATAATACATTAAATAATGCTGTGGTGATGCAAATTCAACCTACGACTTCGACTACTTCGACACCACGATATTGACTGCACTAATGTCTCAAGGGTTGTTTCTGTTCCTATTCTGCGTGAGAAACCCAGGGCCACGACATGCAACCCTACATCATCACAATAGCACTCTTTTGCTATACCCATATGTATGTGTACCAACGTTCTGTGATATTATGCAACATACTGCCTCCTGCCTCCCTTGAGGATTCTCCTTTTCATGCTCAGTCTCCACACTTTTATTTGTATCTCTTTGGACCTCAACTCGTGGATGCGAATAGCACTTGCTCATCTGTCTATTTTTCCCACTGCCTTATTGTCTCGTACATTCTGATTTCCATAGCTTTTCATTCCAAACCACCATGGAATCAACAGAATCTGCCATCATCTTCTGCGTTTCTGGCGTGAGAAAATGTAAAAAGGGATACACAAATAATGGCATGTGGCTCATAGCATCAAAGAACATATTATTAGAATTCTCGGGTTAGCACAATGCACACAATTCATTACTTTATTTGGGATTATTAGTGTGAAACAATCAAGCTCTAGTAAATTCCTTATGACATTTAGATGCTATGTCGAAGGTCGCTTGCTGATTGATATATACTCGAGTTAGGATAGATATGTGGTAATTCGTAATGAGACAAATGAACAATATTAATTGTTTTTTCATTAAACCAGCTCTAGTTAAAACTTGAAGTAACAAAATTGGAGGTTCGACCTCTTTAACTAATATTTGAAGTAAAAGTATTACACTACACTATAATACACTTGCTATATACAGCGTATAACGTTATGTTAAATGTCATCTATATATTCTAAGTATATCATTCGGACTGACTACCGTCTGGATCCCGAATTGTCAAATTAATTAAATGTTGGGTTCACAATTAACATTAGATCAAAAAGTTCCTTTCGATCCAACAACTTTTCTTTTTCTAGCTTTCTAATATGAATGTGAAGTACAATAGACGAAATGTTTAATGATAATGAGAGATTTATGCGGAAAAGATTTATGCGGAAAAGATTTATGCGGAAAAGATTTATGCAAGTCATTGTTCGCAGATATTACAAAGTATTTTACTGAACTCCAAATATTACATTGAAATTACAATGCTTTTAGGAGTCACATACAGTTGAAATGAAATGTGTAACCGATTCCACATTTGTTATTTATTTTATGACATAAATCGTTAAAGTTGATGATGTTAAGTGAAATGAGTGCGTAAGTTGCCAAAAAGTAATTCAAGGGTATACACTGTATTTATAGTGTACAAGTGTTGTTAGTTCTAAAGAACATTACAATACAGTAATTAAACAGAACCTAAAGTAATCTCATCATATTATTGTTATTGTCATTGTAATGCTGTATCATGCAATGAGCATAGCATTGGTAACAATTTCAGCACTATTTAGTTAACTAGTTAACATAATTGAATAGATTTGTTTTTGTTGTATGGAAGGTGGAATGGACCATTCATTTGCTATCAACCAATGCCAATTTAATATTTGTGCTATGAATATTGAAGTAGTAAACATTGTTATGTCACAATGTACCTACATTTGAGCCTAAATGAACTGCTCAAAATTAATAGGTGAAGGTTTTGTGACCACTGCTTTTATGTATGCACAACATCATATTACACGGTTCGACGGTTCGAAAATGATTTATTAAAGCTCTGCACATTTTGTACATTTACACGTACAGTGTGTGCTTCTCATTGTTGCATATTGCATACATGTCTGTATGGAAAATCAAAATCTGAACGATCCACTGCTTCATTAACCTCCGGAAAACACCATAGTAGGGAATCTGTTTGAGCTCGAATAAGGAAAAGGGGAAGACCTGTCACAGATCTTTTTTAACATCTGTCACAAAGAATTAAGAACCACTAAAACAAATGCGATAACGGGGCGTGCAAAAGCTATTTATGTCTACAAAATCGTAAGGTGCAAATCCAGTGTGAATGGCAAAAGTAACCTTTGAATATTTCAAAGGAGATATTGAATATGTAGTTATAAATAGGGATGCAGATGTAACGATGCGAGTAATGAGTACCTAGGTATTGAGTAATGTAGTTTCCTGTGGTTCCTTTGATATGCATTAATTTGCAAGCAAACAACGCGTAACATGTTGTGTGTTTAAAGACTCACATTAATAGATAATGAATTATGTGCACGAACGACCGAGTGGATTTGCACTTTTGCTTTAGGACTGGACTGTAAGGACAATGAACAATACTGAATAAGTAAATTGTACAAGGCCGTGTTTAAGATTTCATTTCGGGAGGGGCAAAATACCAACATTATGCACAAAAGTGTCTTATAGCGCGAATTTTTTTGCACTTTTTGGTAAAATAACCTCTTTTTTGGGGTGGGCAATTTCCCGCTTTGCCCCCTCCCTTAATACAGCCTTGAAATTGTACAGTTAAGTATGTTGTAGTTAGGACAGGACTCCTAACTGCTCGCTTCATTCTTCATTCATTATGATCATTATGTTAATTGTAAACAGCAGTCTGTTATTGGCTACGTTGTATTTGTCCCTTCTTCTAAAGGTCTTCTTGACTAATTCAATTAGGCAACACAAACGAAATAATAATAGCACACAATCATAGCCACAGATCCACACTCAACTTGACATCCTTAACAGTAATCTTAAACATATAATAAAATATTATCTTCTTTGCCTCAGCTTTTTCCTGAGGCTTACACTTGCAATGCACAGACAACTCACTCGTGGCACAGATCATGGATAAAGAAATTACCTGACATGCCAACAAAGGTTCATGGTTCATTATTCTTCGTAATAGTGTTATGTATGTGTAGGTATACTTATTGTTAGTGTTCATAGGATATCAACATTCAGTGTCATATTCAGTTGATTCGACATGACAATTGACAATATCCCTTCCCTTTCAAATGTCAACTTCGCCATTTTTCTCCTGTGCTGTTAATACTGCCAATTTCCCATTCACTTATTAGATAGTTACCACTTACATATAAATATTGGTTAATGAAGCTAACAGAATTTCATTGTCATGCTTGTATTAGTGATCTCTCGTTTGTATTTCATTCTTTATTCACATGTTCTACAGAGACTTTAAAAACTTACCCAACCCAACTCACTACTTAATGGTGTATTTAAATTATAAGCTGACTAAGCTTTAACCAACATGAATGCACAAAAAATTAGAAGTGATTAATGGATTTGTTACTTGCTTCCATTCTTTTCAGTCTTATCCAAGAATATCAATAACAATGCGAGTCAATTTGAAGAGTCGTACCTGCAATCGAATACAAGTAAAGGAGGAGCAGTGTCAGAGGAAGGGGATTTTCTCTTTAACAACGGAAGGTCAAGAAGCGACTATTCGGGTTCATCGAACGAAGGACAAATTGACCAGACCAATTCTCTGCTTGATACGAAAACAGGTTTGGAGGATGAGGGAGAAGAGTATCGTGCTGGCATAACTGTTCTCTCCAGCCCCACCACCCGGAAGCCTCCAGCTTCTATAATTGTCCATAGGAGTAACCACACAACCACTGCTACCAACACCAATTCCTTCCCTAAGATCAGCAGCAGCGTCCCGCCTCCTGTCACAATCACATCCGACAACTCGAAACCCATCTTAGTCCAAAAACCTCCAATGCCCAAACCCAGTGTCCCGAGTCCTGTTCAAGTGTCTTCCGATCCGAATATGAAATATATTTCCGACAGTTACTTAAGTACACCGCAAACAACAAAAGTCTACACCGCCCCTCCCATCCGTCCAGGCAAGACTCAGAGTCCTTTGGACGAAACAGAAGACTTGGAAAAGCAGGAACGTCGTCGTTTGACAAATGCACATTCACTCTTTCCGTCCACGACAACAACCACGCAAAATAATCAAGCTATGCTTCGCAGTTCCACGCACTCTGTGCTCGTGTCTACCGCATCTGTTCTTAATGTTGATCGTGATCATGACATTGCAAGTGAGAACGGCAGTGATCGTGAAACGCAGACAAGTTCTAGTAGAAAAGAAGGGGAAGTCGAGACAGAAGAGTCGAGCGAGGATGACACTCATCACCAGCCGAGTCGAATCCCAATTTCTGAATTTGCACCACAAAACTCGTTCGCGGATCGGAAAGGCCTTGCGGCCAGTGGTGATGAGGATGAGGAGATACATGTAAAAAAGGCAGATGACCATCAAGATGAACATCCACATCATAAATCAGACTACACCGTCTCCACTTCCATTACAACTCCAAATGATGCAAACAACAACAACAACGACAAGAAACATTTTCTGATTTCACGTCCGCACTCGTCTGATTACTTCATTCCCATCAACCCAATCATCAGCTCAGAAAGAGATGACGACCCTTCATCCCTCTTAAATAATCATAAAATGCATCTGACCTTCGACAGAATTTCTCCAGAGTTCTACGACAAAAAACCATGGACTCCTTTGCTCAATAGACCCAATTTGGACAAAAGACCACGGGTGGAAGTTGTCAACAGTCCTACTCCAACAATTGTCTGGAATTCAGAAGAAGAGTCGTCATCTTCGCCTTCTCCATCCCAGACACAAACCTACTGGGGCTATGGACATTCTGCTCCCGGTTTAATAAACAATCTGAACAAAGAACAACATACAGCAGATATTCCCAACGCACCCATTCAGTATGGTTTGTCCACAGACTTCCCTCCTGCTTCCACCACCAACGATGGCAAACACAAAAGTACTTCTACGAGTTCCTCTGTGGTAGTCACACCTGTACAAGAAAGTTCAGAGGTTCTCATCACATCCGGGGGATTCAAACCTGTTCAAATACCGGCATACACCGTTCTAATCCCACATATTCCCAATGGACACCAAAACAAAACCGAAAATTCAGCCCACAATACGGAAAAAGTCGTTAAAATTGATGAAAAAGTGACACAACAATTAAAATCCAACGAGGGCGAAACAACTTCCACCGCAAGAACAAAGACAATAAGCACAACTACTGATGTAACCCCGCCTGTGACGAATGCGGGAGGAGCAAGTCAAATTTCAACGAATGTTAGCAGAGATCCCCATGTCAATGGAGCCAAACCTGTTAGCAAAGTGAAGGATGAGGGTGTTAGTGCGGATGACATAAAAGATGAAGACTACACCGACAATGATGATGTGTTTGGAGTTAATCAACCGCAAACCAAGATTTACAAGTTGGATCCAGAGAGCGTGGACATTGTGCCGGACACTTTGGGAAATGTTAAGTATCCTATGATCTCAAATCTCAATAAAAATAGTCCAAACATGGACACACATTTCGAAGAGGAGAAATCTACGCCAGAAGCAAACTTTGAGACAACTACTACCAGCGACTCAACATCAAGTCTGTTAGACCAACAGAGACCTAAACCCCATTTCAGTGTTAACCAGAATCCAGAGGAAGAGAATGGTCAACGAAAACAACTGCATAGTGTGGAAAATGATACTCGTCAAAACAAAGCGGACATCAGTGAAGAGAAAGCTCTGAACTCCTCCGTGATAGCCGTTTTGGTTGCTCTGAAAAACAACTCCGTCAATAAATTGCCCCTCAAAACTCCAGTCGAAGCAGATGTTCTCATGAAAACCACTACGGATTTAATCATGAGCACTTTGGGCAGTTTAAATTTAGTCAAGTCATCCTCAGCAGTCCCAAACGATGCCGATTCACGTTTGAGAGCATCGGACTCAGTTCCTGAAGAACATTTAACAGAGGCTCCACTCTTTCCTCCCGTGCGCTCGTACGTTGGAATCAATCAACCCCTTCGACCCAAACCCTACGAAAAATCTGGGCTGGACGACACGGACATCATCGGGGTGGGTGAAGATGGCAGTGATAAAGACAATTTTCGGCACGACTTCGCGGAATTGACTCCAGATATCACAGCTACGACAAGTTTGAACAAAGTTCTTTCCATGATGATGAAATTCGACGAAGGAGAACAGCGAGGTCATTTTCGTGGCACTCCCATCCTCAACATAACAAAACAAAATGTCCATTTAGTTGTTGCAGGTGGAAATCCAGAGGGAAATCTCGATCACTCGAAAAGCATGGATTTAATTCCAGGAAAGACACCAGTTGCTCACGGAAATTCTAGTCGAGAGCAAAAATCATTTAACCGGGATTCTAAAATTGATACTCAATTCAATCCCCCAACAGTCACAAGTCACATTCCGGTTCCTCTTCTTACAGAAAATTCAACTCCTTCGAAGACGAAACTTTCTTCAGTGCGAGTGAACAGTAACTCACCAGTGTACAAATTTGTTTTGAGAAAAGGACAGTCAGTTGAAGACCTTTTGAAAGAAATATTTAACAATTACACAAACTCCAGCGAAACCACAACAACTCCCAGCAAAATTGGGATAATCAATGAACTCACCCCATCCGCTTCCTTTTTCACCACTTTCCCAACAACTGAACCAGAGGAAACGACAACAACTCAACCAGAAAAGATATCGTCTGTTACTGATTTAAAATTTCAATTTTCCAACGCGGTGACAACATCCGAGCCTGAAGTCAAAACGTCAACTTCTGTGATAGTCAATGAGAATGTTCATGAATGTGTTTCAAATAATAGTTTTCAGTGTGTTTCAACCAAGAGATGTATTTCTGGCTTTGCAAGATGCAACGGTCTTCGAGATTGTGAGGATAATTCGGATGAAAAAGGCTGTCTTTGTGTAGATCTCTTGAAGGCTCAAATGCTCCATAGAAAAATCTGTGACGGAATTCCAGACTGCAAAGGTAGAAACTTTTCACCTTTTAAATGCGAAAACCCTTTTTCAAAGGGTACGAAATATTGATTTTTGTATACCTATATATTAATTTTTGATTTTGTATGTTGTGATCTTTTTTAGATTTCTCCGATGAAAACCAATGTGGTAAGATTTTATACTTTCTGCATAATTACCGAATTTTTAAATATATTTTTCTTAAACTGCTCAGAAAATGAAAAATTGATTGCTAATATATGTTATAATATTAGAGTGGTGTACTCCGGGTCAATACATTTGTTCTGGAAGTCGAGCTTGTGTGCCCAGAGAAAAGATTTGTGATGGGCAAAGAGACTGTCCTCGGGGTGATGATGAAAGCGAGTGTGTGAAAATAGGAGAAAGTGGGATGAGAGATGACTTGGAAGACTTGTCTCCCACTTATCACCGCAGTGGTCACTTGATGGTCAGAAAGAAAGGAATTTGGGGGAAATTATGTGTGGAGACATTCAGCACGGTTGTTTCGCATTGGGAAGTAAAGGATTTAGCCAGAGCTGTGTGCAAAGCTCTAACCTTCTCGTAAGCATAATAATATATTTAATTTCTAATTACCGTATTCCCTCTATTAAGCGCACTCTTGTCTAATAAGCGCACATCTCTAATAAGCGCCCATCTCTGATAGAGGGGAATTTGGATAAGCGCCCAGGGCGCTTAATAGAGGGAATACGGTAGGTATATACTACACTGCATCATTTCATTATACTCCGTTCCGTTGAATGTTTCAAAGATCTGATTTGACATTTCCTGCAATCATTTTAGTGATTTTGAAACTGTGGAGCGAACTCAAGATGAAGATGACAGCTCAGAGCCTTACTATGAATTGTTTTATGGGTCTTCCTCAAATGGTTCGGGAGAAAGTGGAGAAAGTTATTCCTCTTCGGAGTCTAGTCCCCGGTCTGGTTTGGGATTTAAACAAACAGCGTGTAAATCTAAATTGGTGGTTAAAGTTACCTGTCAAGACCTTCAATGTGGAACTGCTCCCAGAGCGTTCACGCAGGCCGCAAGGTACACAAGGTTAATACTTTGCTTTCTTTTGCCCGCTACTCTTAATACCGGGTTTATCTAAGTAACTTGCCTTTCTTTAACCTTTGATTGAAATTGCGATGCTCAGAATTGTTGGAGGTTCGAATGCTGGCATTGGAGAATGGCCTTGGCAAGCGGCTCTTTACCGAGATGGAGAATACCAATGTGGGGCTACTCTCATTTCCTCAAGGTGGCTTTTGTCGGCAGGACACTGTTTCTTCCAGTAAGTCTTTTTATAATATCCCCCGCTCGAATACATTTTTCTAATCGATATTTTTGAGGAATATTTACTTATCTGCCTTTATTTTCATTGCATTAGTTCTCAAGACGACTATTGGGTTGCTCGTTTGGGAACTCTGCGTCGAGGAGCCACAGTTCTGTCCCCATTTGAACAAGTCGTTCGAATTACCCACATCTTCCTCCACCCTCAGTATAAGGATGTTGGATTTGTAAATGATATATCTTTATTGCGACTCGAAAAGGAAGTCAATTTTACAGATTTTGTGCGTCCAGTTTGTCTTCCGAGTCGAGACACGAAAATACGGGATGGACGATTGTGCACAGTCGTCGGTTGGGGACAACTGTTTGAAGTCGGCCGAGTTTTTCGTTAGTCACTACATTGCTCCAACGAATTGTATCCATGTTTCAATATTTCACTGTTAGACACAATGGTTAATGTCTGCTTTATTAATATAAACGTTTAATAATTCTATCCCTGTGTTTATAGCGGATACTTTGCAAGAAGTGCAGTTACCATTAATATCCACCCCTGAATGTCGAAAGAGAACATTATTTTTGCCCCTGTACAAACTGACGGAGGACATGTTTTGTGCTGGTTTTGATCGTGGAGGGGTAAATATCAATCGGATTGTATTGTTGAAAAAGTTGAAGGCATTTACAAAAATTGAGTTTTTTGTTCAACGATCTTTTTGTGTTTCAGAGAGACGCATGTCTTGGAGACAGTGGAGGAGGAATGATGTGTGGGGTAAGAGTGGGATAATCTGACATCAGACATTGTTCATCAAGTGTGAAGTATTGTTGCTAATTTTTTTCTGACTTATAGGAGGGAGACGGGAGATGGTCTTTGTATGGAGTAACATCTAATGGATATGGGTGTGCTAGAGCCAATCGACCGGGAGTTTACACGAAAGTGGCATCATATTTAGACTGGATCTACGAGAAGATGCGACTCGACAGCTCTTTTACCTTCAGAGACAAAACACCGCCATGTCTTGGACACCGTTGCCCATTAGGTACACTTTCACAAGCAGAATTAAAAATTCTTTTTTATTCGAGGGAATGTTTGTTTCTAATACTGGAAAATATTTTGTTACACAGGCGAGTGTCTGGAGCCAAAAAGATTGTGCAATGGGTTCAGTGACTGCTTGGACTCTAGTGACGAGAGAAATTGCACGTGGAGTTGAAAAAATATTATTTACCATAGACTTGACTTTTTATTACTTAACTTAGACATTGTACATTGGTAGGTGTTGTCAAAGGAAATCATTTTGTTTGTTTAATGTTATATTTTTCTCTTTTAAAATTATGAAATGTTGCATGTTGTTTCCGTTCTTGTACCTGCACTACATGATCTAACAGTTTTACACGCGTACATTGTGTTACTTCTGAACAAAAATTGCAGGATCAGTTTTGACTAGTTGTACTAACTACAAATTAATGGTTGTTAAATAATTTCTAGGATATAGTATTAATGATTTGTGTATTGCAAATTGAAATTGTACATCGTTTTATTCAGGTTTCCTTTGCCCAAGTGTTCTCCCGTTATTAGTTTTAACTTTGACCTACTCTTCTCTCGTTACTTGCAAGTCAGGAATAACTCAATGATATTTAACCCCAGCTTCCCCCGTCATGGATCAAAGATATGGCCTTCTTCATTATTATACAAGAACATAACATCTTTTCCTTAGCATCAATATTTGTAAAACATTTGATAGTCTAACAATTCCTATGCCTTCGTCACTTGTGTTTCCATAAGAAAAAGTGAGACTCACAATGGGCCATGGAAGTTCTAACAACCAGATAAAACGCTTAAATCCTTTGGATGCTAGTTGAGGGGCCTAAGCTACCGTATTCATGGTCTACGCCTACACACTACCTTAGGGGAGGAACAATATAATAATGTCGGAGAAGTCAGGGTTAATAAATGATGTAATTTACAGCTTAACTTTGTGTTGCATAATGTAGGTGTATAAAATTAATATAAACTGTATTGTACATATATTTGGTGTTACGATTGTGATTTTCGAGTGGTAACAAAAAAGTTGAGGTTCACATATAGAATATAGAAAGGTTTATGACGATACGTTGAAGTATTTATTTAGAGTTTAATATGTTACGATTCGCGTTTAACGTTGTACATGATTGTATGTACTTGGTAAATATATTATTATATTGGTGCGGGATGGGACTTTATTTTTATAAGATAATAATAATATTATTGCTTCTATTAATATTGTTATTATTTTGATTTAGCGAGTTTCCCTGTTCGTGCATGAATGAGTAATATGAAGTAGCCTAAACGTGAGTCTCAAAACTTACCTAATGTTGTGATAATTTCAAACCTTATTGTTTAATAATTTACAAATAAATGTTTTGGTCAAGGTTGTAGTCATCGAAAAACAAGGAATACGTAAAGGGGTTTTAGTAAAATGACACGTGCACTTGTCTTAAATAAATAACACTTCGTAATTGTACAGTTCTAGCAGTTAAAAATGTTTAATTTATGAAATAGCGTACGTTGCTACTTTAAAATAAAAAAAAGTTAAATATTGTTGTTAATATATAGTATGTTGTAATACAAACATGCAAATACAATTGAGGCTTTTTAACCCTAAAGAGGCCGTGCCTTTTAATTGTGCTGTGGACAGCATACCCCTCCCCCTTCATATTTAAAAGTGCCTAGAGGTAGTGGTGCGCACATTGCACATTTACATACAATACAATGGCTATGAAAATTTGCAAAAATGTACTATAGTTAAAGATAACTAAAATTTTGACGATGTAATGTGTAAAGTAGCATTAGCGGGTCTGTGGAAAAATGCCCAGCTCTCTAAAAAAATATTTGCAATTTGTTTTATATTCTCCCAAAAAAATAGCTCGATTCGAACAGTATATCCAAACCTGGCTTGAAGATGGAAGAGAAAGTACACAGTGGTAGAGGCACAGCTTTACAGCGTACCCAAGTCACCATCCCCCATACACTTTTAAGAAATGACAAAAAAAGTGGAAAATGGGGTAAATTTTTTGTCACAAACTCTATTTTAGTCATTTCTTAAAAGCATGATAGAGGATGTGCACCATCCCAATTATAGACTTGGGTACGCTGTAAATCGGTGCCTCGACCACTGAGATTGGACAGATGCTTTCTCTTCCAACTCGCCTCGCCACTGCTGCATGCTGTGTGTCCAAACCACGACCCCTTTAGGGTAACAAAAGTAATCTATAGTGTCAATGTGGTGTACATGAGTGACTGAATGAAAGTGTTTGATTGAGGCTGATTGAGGGATGAGGCAGTAATTACAAGTGAGTTTGTCTTGTCCAACCAAACTCCAAACCTGGCGGATTGCAAGCAAGCTATATTATAATATACCTACAGCTACACCATATAATAAGAACATGTATATGTGTTGTATTCTGCATCTAATCAAGAACTTGTATTTTAAACTTATTTTCCCCAAATTGACTCCATTTTTTGCAATCACAGTCAAATTTGTACATCTCATATTGGGAAACTGCCCTCCTGAAATCGAGTTCTGTACATTGACTTGCAAGGCCGTGGCCAGCGGGAGGGCAAGTGTCCCCCATCCCAAAACAGTGGTTATTTTACCAAAATTTTTGTTTTCGTCATTTTTGTGCTACGCGCGAATGTTATACTTTTTATGTACTTTCATATAGATATAGCAACCCCCATCATGACATCCTAAATACGCCACTGCAGATACACTGAGTTTATATTGTAGCCTGCTTGCAATCCTCAAACCAGAACGTTGTGTATGTAAAATCTATCCGATTCTCTGCGTGCATTTATATTTTAGCAGACAAAGAAAACGGTTATTAAATTATTATTATACTTACAACTACAATAGTGAGCTGTTTGCTCATAAGTTGCAGAGGTAGGTGATGACAAGCAATCAAGCAATACGGTGATACTACGTGTAAATGGTCAATGCTGATTTATGTACCAATTTGTATTGTATTATGTTACTTTGGACGAAAATAAACACACGAGTTGTCAATTACTTTGTTACTATGTTGTTATAATACTGTCTTTCTTCTGCAAAGAACACTGCGCTGACACATATACTACACATTATATATATTACAAAATTCATGCTATAGATTGGTTTGTCGTTGCCGTTTCAAAATTATTTGGAATTGAAAATACTGGATCAAAATGATTTAGCGGGCACGAAAATGAATTGTGAGAACGAATATTAAAATACCTATCTGGCCAATAAATTGACAATAATTCCACATCGTATCGTAACATAAAAAGTTATGCGTTGAAATTTATTGTGTTATATCCTTTGTTCGTCCTGAAACTTTAAAAAAATTCTATAATATCACCTCTCCCCAATAATTTCGCAGATTCATACGACTTCATATTTTATGATTGTTATCATGGGCTGCGGAACCGTAGGGACATCGCATCGGGACCATGCCAAATATTATGTCCCCCCCACCCTTAAACATCCGCGGCCCCTGATGGCTATGCTGTATGTTGAAAAGTTACGTTGAAGCCATTATAAAAATCTGTGTACTTTATTGTCTAGTTCACTTTTTTAGAATTATCTTTATATGCATATAATATTACTGCATCCACAGTACCGAAATCTATTGTATGTATATGTGATTTATTCAAGTTTCAAAAATATCTCAGTACAATAAGTACTGGTCTCCCTCAATCAGACAACGAAAACTGAATTCGTTTGAAAAAAGTTCTACTCAAAGCCTCAAAAGAATTAAATGATTTTGTCAACCTGTGCAAAAAAATCTGAACATTTTCGCACTACATTCGAAATTGATAGATTATCGTACAAATAAATACATTTTTCGTGTTACGTGTGTGATCATACGACCTGGCACAGAATGAATTGTTGGTAAAATGTGCTGAATGCACACATTTGTTCTTGTTCCTACTCATATTGCATTTTGAACCCTCCCCTCCAAAGTTTGCTTATGTCCTTGGTCGGCCCAGTCAAAGTATACTGTGTATTATGTGGTGCACAGTCACTTAGTGGGAGTATGGGAGGCGATGACATGTGAATGGATTGTGATATGATAATCAAGGCCCTATCCAGGGTTTGGTTTCGGGGGGGGGGGGTTGTTATAAATGGCAATTTTCGCGAGAAAAAATTTCGCGATTTAGGGCACTTTCGTGCCCAAAATAACCTATTTTTTGAGATTTCGGGGGGGGGGGGCACGTGCCCTGCCGCTAGATATAGCTTTGAGGGTAATCAAAGGGTAATAGCATGCATAAACTCTCTAAATGATCAATATTAAATAAATGAACTTAATTAAAGCTTGTCAAATGATTTGATTGAATTGACAATGTCATTTTGCACATTACAAATTTCGTATTTTGTATTTTTAGGGTTTTATTTATGCTTTCATTTGATTCGGGGTGATTTATTCACATCGATGTTGATGTTATCCTATTAGCCATTAAAGTAGGTAGGTATGTTTAAATAAACTTGTAATCTTGGATGAAATCAGTACGTTCGCTGGTGGAGACCGTGAGATACATGATCCAGCCAGAGACAGATGCGCATAGACGTGTGATTAATTCACATCATATTTGCAACTGTTGGTGCCGAAAGTACGTTTATACCGACATATAAATATATACATATTCCTGTACATGTAGTATACATGCAGTATTTGTAAAATAAAGAACAAAAATATAGACGAGTAGTTTAAGTTCAGCCTGTTTTTAGATTTATAATACCACCACCATTAAGACTAGTGTTTATACTCCAGCCCTTCCACCTCTCTTCTTGCGATTCCATAAATCCTGTTAGAAGTCCGGAAACATGTGAGTTTTTTTGAAAAAATTCGATACCTTCGATTTTGCTTGCATTGACGTCTTCATTCCCGTTACAATTAATCAGATGAGTGGTACATGACGTATTTTTCGGTGGCTTCACGGAAAAAACCATTGGATTGTTCTTGTGCTCTCGAATTTTAGCGATTCTTTTACCAACTTTTGGCAACAGTGCCATTGCCCCTGCCGCGGCAATGTGGAACACAAAATATAAACGTCTGAAAAACAAACAGGAGTCAAATTAACAGGAAATTAAGAACACGAAATTCTTTAATTGTTAATTCTTGTATTTATAGGTAGAAAATGAATAAGTTTAGGATTTATATTTCATGTTAATTCACTCATGAACTAGAATGAGACTACAGATTAGATTTCACATTCTCAAGTTTTTGATTGTTAAAGCAGCAAAGAACATAGGTGTTGTATATATACGCGGTTTTTCTATGTTAAAGCAGTATATCAAAAAATGATATGATGAAACGAACAATAGCGACTAAACGACGAATAATGAAAACTACTTACGCAAAAACCAAAATGCTAGGGATAAAATCAAGTAGAACGAACGAAAACGTGACGTATGAAATAATCATCCTGGTGGTTAGCCATGTCAAAAAATCATAAGCAGCTTTGGAAATTCTGTTGTACAAAAAGAAGGGGCGTACTTCCTTCCGGATCTATGACATTAATAAAACATTCGATTCATGAGACACACGAATACTTTGCAAGCCATGAATTAGACATTAGCTAAGAATGAAGAGATGAAAGGTGGTACCATTCTTGCACAGGAAGTAAAAAGAGCTCCAGACAAAAAGGTCAAATAATATCCCGGGAAGAATCCATGCCACATGGCAGAAGCAGAGTAGGTGAGGAGAGTTCTTATACTCGTGTGACATCTCTCATACACAACGTGACGAAGCCATTTCACGGTGCCCTTGTTCCACTCGTCCAAACTTTCCTTCAAATTCAGTCCAAACTCAAATCCAATTGCATCGACATTCGTGACTAAATCCCATGTCTTTTTCACACAATCAAATCCAAGTCCTGAAGCATTGCAAACTGCGTCAGCAAGTATCCACGCGTGGTAATATTTACATCGCTCCAAAGTTGTGGCACACGTAATGTAAAACATCTTATAAACTATTGAAGTGTTTTGGAGAAATTCTTCGTCTGAGTGAAATCACAAAAATATTCAATAAAATAAAAACTGTGCTATACAACATTCTCAAGTTAGCCTTGTCTTTTATGCTTTAGCAAATCATTTTATCTGAACCACTAACCTCTTAGGAGATTGATGTCGAATTGAGGTCCGACTTTAATAAACATGATAGCAAAGAATATACTTGCCCCAAGTTTAGCAACTACAACTTTGAGTGAGCTTGGGACACTATCGGTGTGAATAAATTCTACGAAGTCGCGGTATAATACTAACGGGCCAGCTAACATTGACTGAAATTGAAATATGAAACTGCAGAATTCCAATATTCCCGGAGTTTCACTACACAGACACAAAAAATTAATATCTCTCAAATGTACACATCGTGTCAATAAGTCAGTGAATCGTATATAGTTCAAAACTTAAAACATGAGAATAAATTCCGGAAAAGTTTACCTGACAGCATATTTCTTTTGTAACTCAGTTCCTTTGTAGTCTTCACTTTTCTTTTGTTCCACTCCGTCGCGAACAGAAAACGCCAAGGAAGTAACCTTTTGGGTAAGTACCATTAAAGGACCTGCAATAACCCCATATCAGCATTTCAAATACTTTTCAATTCCATTAAACTCACAACACTTAAATATGTAGGTAGCAGGTGCCTGGTGCTCCTCTAATACAGATACCGAAGTAACCGACTTGCTCAAGTATTGTTAGTCCACCCAATCGTTGTATTAGTATGCTCTATGTGTTTTTGGAAAATCATAAATTGCCATACTGCCCT
>JAQFYB010004501.1:0-16126 GCA_034694085.1 Pogonognathellus longicornis
TTATGACAAAAATAACCTCTTTTTTTATTTTGGAAGAAGCCTGATTTTGGCTAGTGTGAAGTCCAAAAATTTGGAGGCCATTATTCTAGACCAGTGACCAGATCACATTTATCCCTAATGTTCCAAATGGTCCTCAAAATCAATACATCATCAAATCATCATCAATCATTACCTCAAGCACCCCCATATTAGAATCCTAGATACGTGCATGTATGAATACATATAAAAGAAATTGGTAGGTCTGGTAGGTCTGGTAAGGTAATACCTAGAAGACGTAGGTACTTGTGCGTCTAGGTATTACATTTAATTTTTATATATACAACAAACGCGAATAAAAGCATTTTTATGTAGGATTCATTATTATTTTATTATGTATCAAATGTGTAATGTGAATAAAAGAACTGTAAGCTCTTTACAATTTTTATATCAAATGTTAGTACAAGAACATTGAACAAAGCGAATCAAATAAAAATCTTTTATGACATCCAACGGTACATCGGCTATACTTAAAGTTTAATGTCAAAATGTTATGACCTTTACTTAGGAATAGTTTTGTTTCATAAAATCAAATTCTTGATAATACCATGTTTTGTTCTGTAAAGGTATCCTAGTTTCTTGGACTGCAAAAGCAGCATAACATTATGAACGATACAGTAATGATTTTTATTTTTCATGTGTCCCATTTTACAGTAAAACAGAATTTTTAGAAATCCCATTTAGGTAATTCTTCTGACAAGGCCGTATAAAGGAGGGCAAAAGTTAATTGCCCCCTCCTTCGAAAAATTGAAACCTACACTAGATATTTCGGGCTTTTTGTTTAAAGTTACATTTTTAGCCGTTTGCATCCCTTGACATGTTTTCGAAGTTTTGTATAGCCAGTATATACTAATAGTATACTTTAAAATGTAGTAGAATAGAGTTCAGTTTTTTATGTGAATAAAACACAAATTATGTATTATGTCATATTTAAAATGGTGATATTGACTTGTAAAGCTTCTCCTTCCGCAGATAACAATGCAATCATTCATTATCATTAATATATTTTGAAGAAAAAAATTTAAAGTTTTTATTAAAAGTGACTCATTTTCCTTAAAGATGTTTGCACTTTGTAGTTACAGCATTTTTTTAACTATGTGTGGCTAATATTTATTAGGATTCACGCTTTGTTCTCCGATTAATGTTCCTTGAGCTATGATTTGTTTTGTATGAAGGCGTGTGCTGTCAGTACTATGTGCCATGCCTTGTTCACACAATATCACACAAATAATATTATTATGAACTAAACTACCTACTCTTATAGCCAATCCTTATCCTTTATACACAATACCAGACTGCCTGACAACATGTCATTGATCTTGAAATCGTCTGAGCCTAAAAGAAGCCAAAAAGCTTTTAAGCAAAAAGATTTTTCTTCACAGCAATACTTTTATATACACACGTCTTTCATACAGGTAGATGCATAGAAAATCTATGTGGAAGATTCCTGTTTATTGTTTAATTGTAATAGTCTTTAATACCAGTACGAACAAGTTTGTATAGCAAAGTTGTTGGCAATAAAAATTAAATAGCAAAGTTGCTGTACTTTTACTTGTGGTTAGATTAGAGGTTGATCTACATGATGTATGTGTTTGTCTACCTGTACTACATGATGTGGAGATTTTAAAGTCAAAAGTCAGCATGAGAATGAAAGCATTGCCCTGAATGATAAGACCACCTTCACAACAGAGTGGGCATTGTACATACATACAAACGAATTGAATCTTGTATTGAATCTTGTGCATGAAGAAGAAAACCGGATTTGTAAAGTTCAATTTAAGTTCATCCGGATAATACATACAGAACTACAGATATTGCATACCAAACACCAACTAAAGCTAACCGAGTATCTTTATGAAGTCTATACATCCATATGAATCTAAACAAAAGAAATACAGCAGATGCTTTTCTCAAGAAGTTGAAGATGATTCTGAGACTCCAATTTTTCATTTCATCCATCCATGGAGATTCTTAATTCTTAATGCTACAACTACATGCATGAGAAATGTATTATGTTTCTTTGAGATTGTGTATGCAGTCAATGCGTGTCTTAATTGTTGTATAAAATTGAGTCGACGCTAATAACAGCTTCTTATATGATTTCGGACACTGAACCGAAAACAGGTAGTAGACATTGAGTCGTCGTAAGAACAACTAGTAGTTAAGAATAGTGTGCTTTTTCAAACAAGAATTTTCAAAATGTGGAAAAGCTTGGTGAGTTTACAAATATTTTCAACCAATTTCAATTTTAAAGTAGTATTCATTTGTGTTTATAAAATTAAATGTGCCAAATAAGTGAATGTAATTATACAGTAGATAATAATATTGAAAATTGTTTACAAATTAAGGCTTTCCTCGTTTTTGTGACCATCTGCATTTTTGTGGATGCACAATACTACGAGTTTCCTGTAGAAGATGAGCTTGAAGGACTGAGTCTTGCTCAACTAAATCGTCAAGCCAGATCAAAGAAAGGCTATGGTGGTCATGGAGGAGGAGGTAGATTGATATGAAAAATATAAATCATAAACGAATCATAAACTGAAAGTTGGTATGAGAGTTTTCATTTTAATTGTTTGATCTTTACAGGCTGGGGTTGGGGAGGACAAGGAGGATATGGTAAAAAACATTTTTTAACGTTGCAAACTTCTAATAAAGTCAAAATTCAGTTTTTTTCCGAAATTCTTACAAAATCCTAAAATCAAGCTTAAATTTTTCATGAAATTTTTGGGAAGAGATACGAAAACATAATATTCGGTTTAAGGGCAATCTGAATTCATTGGTTTATTTTGTATTCAAGGTGGAGGAGGAGGATTAGGAGGTGGATATGGAGGAGGAGGACATCATGGAGGATGGGGTTGGGGTGGACATGGAGGCAAGTCATATTTTTTTTACAAAAAATTAGTTTATTGCATAACTATTGAAAGGTCAGGGTAATAATCTAAATGAAACTAGGTGGGGGCGGTCTAGGAGGGGGTATTGGAGGTGGGGGAGGTGGGGGAGGTGGTCATGGTTAGAAAAATAAAAATTCAAAAAACTTTTGCTCGGTGGGACACGTCTAATTGTTAACTTCAAAAAATAATGGTGTTCAATTTGGAATAGGACATGGAGGATGGGGATGGGGTGGACACGGTGGACACGGTGGACACGGTGGTGGACATGGAGGATGGGGATGGGGTGGACACGGTGGTGGACATGGGCATCATGGACATCATGGACATGGGCACGGGCATGGACACGGTCATGGACACGGTCATGGACATCATCATGGTGGAAGTGTTGGACCCGGAGGTAAGAAAAGATAAAAATCTTTGCGAATTGATTTATGATTGACCCATTTTGATATTTTATGATCGACAAAAAATAAGTTTCGCTCGGTAAAATATTTTGATACTTCTTTCCATTTTGACATTCCAGATGACAGTTTGATATCACGTTATAAAAAATTACTGTAATCCTAAGGAATTATTTTTTTAGTTTCTAGTTAGGTAGTCTCTTTAAAAAACTCTTATTGCAAGTCTGAAAAATTCTATCTAAGAAAAAGACTATTTCTGACTATATTTAAGTTAGTTCGTTACGGTCAAGTCATATTAAAACATTTAAAGGTTGAAAAATTGAATCTATATACAGTAACATTTAAATTTTTATTAACATTAAAAATGCAAATTGCAAATAGATATTTTTTTCCGCTAAACGATTACCAGAGTGCTGAGTGCACGCCCAAATGATGATGAAATTGTTAAATTATTAAACTAATTGAGAAACATATAAACGATTCATTTATGTTAATTTTTATTTCTTTTTCCAGGATTCTGGGGTGGTTCTGGAGAATATGGGGTAAATTAATTTTTTAAATGAATTTTCAGACGAGATTCTATTCATTTCATCCTGACAATATTATACTAACTACTTTGTTTTTTTAACTCTTTTTAGCACTTTGGACTTGGATGGGGATGGGGAAACGGAGGTTGGGGATGGGGAGATAATGGTAAAATGAATTCGGAACTAATTCATAATTATAAATCATACAAGTTGCACGTGTCATTCTTATTTTACATTGTTTTTGTTTCAAAAAGATGGCAATGGTGGCGGCGGCGGCGGGGGTGGATTCGAGAAGTAGACGAGGGGCACCGTGGGCTGTCAACAAACACAAAACAACTACCTATGCATTTACAATTGGATCGTTGGAATAGAAGCAAAATTTAAATACAAATAGTATTTATACCTCAGACAATTAAAAAACTAAATAGCTACTCAAATAATAGTAAAGAAAATAAACACAGTTAGTTTTCAAAACTGTTTACATAATCAGTGTGTGCATTTTCATTTCTTACTACCAAGTATAACACATTTGAAAATTGAAAGCATTATTTTGTCTTGAGCCATCATTCTGCAATGTTTCACATGTCATGTACGTGGCCTGAATGAACCTTGGACAAATAATGCATGCAATATCAATTTCATCTTCTTTTCGTGTTTTTCATAACAGGACGTTAGTAATTCATGCACATTTTTCATTTTCTTGGTTGTGGTACAAAATAATAATGACATTGAGCATAAAGTATAAGTATGTAGTATATGAATGAAACACGGAGTCAACCACCTATTTGTGTAGTATGTATGGCGAAAGGGCGAAACAGGTAAATTGTATTAACAAGTAGTGCAACTTGAGCTAAGGTCTGTGACTTTAGATTCTTCCCTATACGCAATAGATTAGGAATTCGGGTTTTCATCTTTTTCATCACAAAAGATTCATATAGAGTCTTTCTATTCATAGATGTGTTTTTTCGCAACATATTATTACAGATACACTTACTAAGCAAGTGTTTAGCTCGTTTGTGCTTGCAACTACTATACTACCTACTAAATTACATCAATATCTAGTCAGATTCCAAGTACGAGACGAATATTGATTAGGTACCTATGTGTTGTGTATGAAGGGTATACTACGCGGTAATAATATAAACCACTTTACTTACATCTTATTACTCATTAGTAGTGTATAGCTAGCTCATTGAATGTGGTTTCAAGTAGTACTCAACCAGATACAAATTCGTGAAAAAGAATTAGAGTAGGACTAGGACTGGTATAACTTTAGTGTTTTAGATATTACGTATGTATGCGATGCTTCAATCGCAATAATCGCAAATCTAGAGAGAGAATGAGATTTTATAATGAAGACAGGAATGAATTGGAATTCTGGTTTCTTCTTTGGCCGGAAGCAATTTTTACTGGGTTTCCAGTTTCCACATTAGCAACTTCTGTTTGCTGCGTATCCGATAAAACATGAATGCAAGATGATAATACACTACGATATTAAGTACACCTACTGATTCACTAATTCTATATCATGATCTTGAAGACCATGATGAAGACTTTGAATTTGAAGACTGTCTTATTTTTATCAAAACAAAACTCCGTGTCTTCACTAAAGACCACAATTGAGACTTGAGAAACTTAAATTTTTATTTTAAACACACATTCATTATTCAAAGTGTTTCCCGAAGAGTTGATACAGTAAAGCATTCAGCATTGTACATCTGCACCTGCAATTGCCTCTTACTCCATGACATACTTATCAATATATTCAAGAAACAAAAACTATCAAAATTAAAATATCAAAATAGTATATAATAACATATCAATTGTATATTGAATACTAATTAATTATTGATGTATTGAATATTCAAATGCACAATTGGTTATGTGCGTGCAGGGTATAGGTGTGGACAGACGGCAACTCTTTTGGGTAAATATTTGCCTTCAGAGTGTTAATAAAAATTTGTTATTGATCGATTATCAATCTGTCAGTTGGTCTTCAATTAAATGAAGCAATAATAACATTATCATGCATTTTTAAAGGCACAATTTTCATACAGAAAAACTCGTTTCACCTTGATTGTCGTTACAAAGGGCAAAATAATATTTGCTGATTGGGAAAATTTGGAATATGCAAATATTAGGTTTGCATGAAAAGCCTTATGTATTCTTAATTTTGTGTATAGCTAAAGCTAATGTACCCTACTTTAGTTAAATATTAAGGATGTGCCTTTGTGGAAGTACATCCTGAAGAGCGTTTCGTGCGTTCAATGTCAAAACATCAAAAATCATTAATGTGTGTATTCAATGGAAAAAACATCATGAATCTTTGTGGTGGTATTAAATGACATCATGTAAGTGTTGTGTGATTGGGACTGAGAAAGAAGTATAAGATTCTAATAATAGTTCTAAAACATAACGACTTTAGGTAATGGATTTAACGACGAGTTTCATGTTTTTATGTCAAACAGTGCAAATAGTGCAAAAGCTTAAAACTTTTATGCGTGGGTCTGTTTAATGCATTATTTCTTAATCTTATGAGTTAAAACACGCTTAATGTATAAGTGCTTGCTATGCGTGTAAAAATAACTTGTGATTTATTGACCTGTCAGTGACAACCTTCAAAGTTTACGAGAAGGAATTTATGCACAGCATTGACCCTTTGAGTAACATGGAACACATTAGTCGTAGCGTGGTTATAAAACTCATGACGGATACAAATGTAGAAACCATTGCTGTTGGTGGTAAACCATAATTACAACCATTATTATGTCATTTGTGGTTACGAAGTTCTAAAATCTACTTTAGGACGCTTGCAAATATTTGTATTATAGTACAATAACAATATAGAATCTGTGAATCCTCAAAACAATAAATGTACATGTTTCATGCGACTTTTACTAAACCAAAGATGGTAGCAAGTTGATTTTTTTGTTGATTCGTTTGAGGGGGATGAAAAATGACAAAATGCGTATCAGATTTATCAGATACACCATAAAATATACATTCATTAAAAAATTAGATTACACCTAGTAAAATCATTTGTGATGTGTACAACAGCTTCACTAGCTATTTATGGGGATCCATGCAAACCTTGAAGAACGATTTCTGTTAACATAAAATATGTAGTTACGTTAGAATAATATAAATTGCATTATCTTTGAACATTATTTCCATCTTTTACCATTTTTATTAGAAAACTGAGCCTATTATATAAAGCCTATATAGAGCCTACCATATTGTTTTTGTATTTATCACAGTAATCATCATTATAGGTGTGTAAGTAGGTTCGATTTCTAAATCCACAAATTTTTAGCCATTTCAAAAAATGCGTATCCTTGTGACAAGCAAAGAAATATTTGTTAACAAAACCTCCAAGGTATAAAGTCTCAACTCATTATTTGACAGTAATCAATAAATCATCCCCACATATAAATATTTTACGTAATTTTTCATAACTGTAATATGAAATGGAATATAATACCATCCAGTTTCCAAGAGGTTTATCGTTTACTAATAGTGTAAGTATAGGCTATGGCTAGGTCGTAAATAAAAACTTGTCAATATCTTGTGTAATATCACATAAAATAACATTAATTATTGGTATAGATAGTAGGTATAGTATTTATTGCAAAACATAAACATACAAAAAATTGTTTACAAAATGATGAAACCAAGTATGAAGTACCGATCCACTTGCACTACTCGTGCTCACTGTACACATACATAAACCTTTACAAATAAAACTTCCAACCTTAATTAATATTAAGGAAATTCCCATACATTAATGAATACGTAGGTATCGAGCGCTTCATTCAGCAAAAAGCAATCTTTCTCTCAATTTGTACATGTGAAGAAGATCATCAATGTACTTCCTACGTATAGAATTCCAGAATAAATATCATTACTACCTAATTGTATTAAAATGGTAACAGATATTTATTTGTCATGCAATTTTAACAAAGGCTTAATAAAATTATTATGATTTTAATTATGAATTCGTTTTAGGGAAGAATGGAGGATTGTCAATCCTGGTATTCAATATTAGATGTAGTAGATTTAGATTCATTAATTATTAGTATCAGACCATAATAAATATTTACTATTATGATGCATAGTGAACATTCCTATCCTGCATTTTGCAGTCCGCAACCGCATCAATACTTGCTACTTACCCAGGGGCGTTTCCAGGTCAGACATCTGGGGAGGGCTAGAACAAAAACGGTCATATGCCAGTTTTTCGCTCCCAGTGGGAAAACATTGAGCTTGGACCAAAATTGTTTATAAAATGCATCAAATTCACACGTTTCGCAAAAAACGTTTACAACTTTTGGTCAGAATCAACATAATATTATAAAGTGGTTTAAATTCTTCGCAAGTTATAGCAATTTTAGGGCAAATTTTTTGGGAGAAACCTCATTTTATCTAGAAAGTATGAAAATCTTAAGCCCTCCCTAAAATCGCCACTGTATTTACCTAAAGGTAATAATATTATTAACGTCGTATATTGTACCTACGCCTTGACTTTGATGACTTTGAACTTGATTGTGAGTCATAATTAATTCACAAGTCAAATATTTGCCATATTATTATTTTCTGAACTGTATGCTTGTATACACACACACACTTTGTACAATACACGGATGTACTAAACTGTTTTTGTCACGCAATTTACAATTCGCTCATTAGTATATCTTTTGTCATTGTCATCTCATCCAGAACCGGAGAATTTCCTTTCCCGCATGGCAGCATGTGCATGTGGCAGTATTATTGCAGGTGTATGAAAAAATAAGGGGAATAATTTATTCGTACGTTCGTGTTACAAATGTGTTTACAAATAAATATTGTATAATGATCCAGGAAATTTTAATGCAAATAAACAATACCCTTTTTAATGTGTCACCTCTGGAAAGGTGACCTCTTTTAAGAACGCAATTAAATTTATTTTATTCATGGGTATGTTTAATCTGTTTATACGACAGATTTAAAATTTGCATGGACCTGTCCGAAAACAATGGACCACAAACCACACACGTGAAAATGGCTTAGGTAATTGTATCCAGATGTGTATAAAACGGCAGCGAGTTAAACGTGAAGATTCTATCTTGCTAAAAGCTTCAAGAGATTATAATACCAGAGACACGATACGGGCAACAGATTAAAAAAAGTTCAGATTATTGACGCAACAGAACTCTGAGTTAATTGTACTTCACAGTTCACACACCTATATTAAATTCTTTGTCTATTATTAACTTTCCCTGATCAGAAATGGCCATGCGAAAATTATTTTTTCTCGCAATTTTTGCTGTTATCTGTTTAACTTATGAAAGTGAAGCTGCACGTGTGCGTCGACAATCTAGGGTAGGTACAACTCACCAAAGTTGCAAACATTTATTTCAAACCTTTGTTGGTAAAATAGTAAAAATGCTTTTGCAATACAAGGCAAATAGGATATATATATATTTATTGCTCATCAATTAATTGCATATCAAATTGATTTTTGCTTTATATTGACAGCCTGGCAATTGCCCTTCCAACTTTTGTACATTTATCTACCAACCGGTATGCGGGCAAAATGGACTCACTCGTAGAACTTTTGGCAATGATTGCGAATTCAGAAACGCACAGTGCTTGAATTCAAGTAAGTAATTAATGCAGATATTCTTGTAACACTAACACCAATCCAGGTGGAAGCCAGAGAGGCATAATATTATTACAAAATTGCATGTCAATAATGTAAATTATTCTGATCTCGTATCTCGAATCAATCTATAAGGTCTTTGTCTATAAGGAAGGGATGGGTTACCAGACCTCATTTTTAATCTCATTTGGTGCAAAAGTATTCTTATTCTTAATTCATTTCATATTATTTACATTTAACAGATTGGAGACTTCTTTATCGTCGAGCCTGCTAACAATATGAATTTTTTCGACTATCTATAACTACAATATCTACACAACAACAATTTTCGGTACATTACATCTTAATAAAATATTTAGTTTTATGAAAAAGGTGATGATGGTGCAATCATATGCAAGTACAACGAAATGTAAAATTGCACTGCATAGTTGCATAAAATGCACACAAAATAAAGAAATTATATTCAATGCAAAAATCGACACTGGCCTACATTGCCCTTATTTTCAAACAAATTGATTCATAAAATGTAAAAGTAAAGTAATTAAGCAATATCACAGATGCAAAATGCAGAATCATTTATGCAAATAAAATAATACGTTAGGTGAAAATAGAATAGCACGTATGTAATTAATAATTATGTAAATATTCTTTATAAATATATTTTATATATAGGTACAAACGGCTAACGCACTTGGACAAAGATTGCAATCAAAAAAATCATTCATTAAAGTTGTATTCTGCTTGCATACTTACATTTAGTATTAGTACCTATGTACTTACATAGTCACAGGAAACAGATCAGATAGCAATTTCAAGTACGTGTAAATCAAAGCATGTGTACACATACTTATATAATGCAAATGTACCAGAATAGACTGATGCTGTTTTATTACTAGTAGTGTGAAAATAGTAAATACGTGTTTTAACTTAAACTATACCTACCTAACCATAAAACGGAAACCACTGTACGACAAAGAGCGAGAGTTGGGAAGAATAAATAATAAATTAGTACTTTCATTCCTGAAGGATTACTTGTAATTCGACCTTGATGTGTAATTTTTTGACCGCAAGGTACTAGGTAGGTAGGAAAGAATATCTAATCATGTTTACTGAGGCAATGAAAGGCACACACAGAACACAACTCTATAGTTTTACTCAGAAATCATCAAACATCAAATACATAATTAAAAAAAAGATGTGTATACATTTACTATGTTAAGTCTACGTTTACGTACTCATCCCTACAGAAAATCCTTTTTTGCGCAGCCTGTAATAATAGTAGGTATATAATATTATGCCGTATATAAATACTCAGCTTGCATGAACAAAGGACACTTTTACAATTTATGCTTCTGAGAACAATCAACGAGATCAGTCAACGATTTCTTCATAATCAATTTCATACAGATTATACTTTCATTGGCAATTGTTAAGTAAGTTGTATCATTATTTGCAAATTCAATTACTTATATTGTGCCAAATTGTAATTTGCATTATCATTTTGTGAAATTATAGTCGATTTAAAATTATGGGGAGGAGACTGTGCTTTGTGCTCACAATATGCACATTCTTCATTGTATTAATTGCAAATTCTGCAAATGCACAGGTAAATTTTACAATACAAATAAATAGTTTTTTTAGCATATACCTGTCTAGGTAGGTACTTTAAAATATCAATAGAAATCTTAGAATGTTAGAATCTTCCATAATTTTAGAATGGAATATTAAATTGTTTCATCATTTTGTTCTTACATGAAGTGTGAAACTGCATGCGCTGCTAATTATCAACCCGTGTGTGGAAGAGCACCACAGAATTCTCAGTTTTCTCAATTCGAATTCAGAACCTTTTCAAATGAATGTCAATTGGATGCCGAAAATTGTCGAAATAATGGTAAAACAATAAAATTACATTTTTACACTATGATACTTTTTGGCAACATGAGACTTGAAGTACCTATGTTTATGTATTAAATGCAAAAGTTTTAATTCAAATCATTTAGGAAACAAATATTGGGAACTTTTCAGTTCAGGACAATGTACGAGACAAGCTCAAACTGCAGGAACTACACCTGTGGTATATTTCAATTAATTAATTTGCTCTTCATATGTATTTTATGTTTGTATTGTTAGATTTCTGAGATTTTGATTGTGTATGTTCATGTGCAGAGATCCTGTGATACAAATTGCGCAGCGAATTATAGTCCAGTTTGTGGTAGAAACAGAAACGGGGAATTGAGAACTTTCTCAAACCGATGCAAATTCAGTGTGGAAAGCTGCAAAAACCCATGTAAATTCTTCAGTTCCTTATGGGAAATACTTAATTAATTATTGATACATTATTGAATTACTAATAACTGTTTTATCGTCTATAACTTTGAACTTATTGTTTTTTACAGCTTGGACATATGAACGAGATGGACAGTGTGTGAATTCCCAGTTACCTACTCCATTCCCAACTACGGTAACATTTTATTAGTAAAAAAATCATACTGTGAATTTAATTTTTCACTCAAATTACTAATTACTTACCTTCACTAAGCCTATTAATTTAAACTGTAGGAATTAATCAGCTGCAATTCATTTTGCCAAGCGGACTTTACACCAGTTTGTGGCAGAAATGGAAACGAAATGAAAACTTTTCCAAATCGATGCAATTTTGATAACGAAAAATGCAAATTCTCAGGTAAATCCTATAATGAAAAAAATTCTGTTAATAATTCAATTGCATTTCAAAAATTAATTTTAAAAATTTGCAGGTTGGACGTTTGTAAGAAACGGACAATGCTCTACTACTTTGGTAAACTATCACGCATAATATCTATAACATGCAGTGCACATACTTAAGCCACATAAATAGTTTTAGTTTTGAAATATCATGCAAAAAATTAATACAAAAATGATTCTACTGAATTCCAGCAACAGCAATCTAACTGCAATACGTTTTGCCAAGCGGACTATAGACCAGTTTGTGGGAGACAGGGAAGTGAAATGAAAACTTTTCCAAATCGATGCAGTTTTACAAATGAACAATGCAGATCCTCATGTAAATCCTTTGTATTTATTTACTATGTAAAATTAACCTACAATTTTAGTCGCATGATTTAATTGTTAAAACTAACTACAATGTTTTCATTTACAGCATGGACGTTTGTGAGAGATGGACAATGCCCTTTGGTAAAATATACCATCAAAATTATTACCTTACTTTACTACTTGAAACAATTAAATGAAATTGAGTTTGAGTTTGAAACAAGTATTTGTAATTTTTTTAATTAATTTGGAAAATTGTCTATGTAACTATTAAATAAATTGTTTTTTCATACAGCAATCTAACTGCAATACGTTTTGCCAAGCGGACTATAGACCAGTTTGTGGAAGAAGTGGAAATGAAATGAAAACCTTTCCAAATCGATGCATGTTTACAAACGAACAATGCAAATCCCCAGGTTTGTACACACATATTATATGATTGTTTCTCATACATAAAAGTACTAAGTAAATAATACGGATAATAACGACAATTCTTTTCTCTATATAATAAATCCCTTAATGAAGGAGTAAGTAGTTTAGATCGTTTACCGACATTTTTATGATTTAATTAATTTTTGTAGAATGGAAGTTTGTACGAGAAGGGCAATGCTTATCTTTCCCAGGCCCTTTGGTAAACTAAAGACAATCAATCGCATTATATCATTCGGTGATAATTGTATCTTAATAGTAAGGTAATTAAAAATTAATATTTTTACAGCCATCGCGGTGCAGTACATATTGTCAACCAGATTACAGACCTGTTTGTGGAAGAAGTGACACTGAAATGAAAACTTTTCCAAATCGATGCAGTCTTACAAATGAACAGTGCAGAAACCCAGGTACCTACATAAAAAATATCATACCTACCTACCTACATTCTTGCATACATTAAAGAATGTGCGGGTAACTAACGACATTTTTATGAATTGCAGAATGGAAGCTTGTACGAGAGGGTCAATGCACATCAACTTACACAACACCTGAGGTGAGCATAATTTATTCAATAGCATTATCACTCGGTTGCAATATACACATGTATATTTAGTGATACAATTTAAATTTCATATTTTTACAGCCACCACAGTGCGAAACATATTGTCCAGCAGATTTCAGACCAGTTTGTGGAAGAAGTGAATATGAACAGAAAACTTTTCCAAATCGATGCAGTCTTACAAATGAACAATGTAGAGACCCAGGTGCATAAAAATTATCATAAAAGAATTTACGGGCAACATGGGTAAAAAGGGTGATATAATATGTGAATTACCCACTTTTGCACATTTTTGTAGAATGGAGGTTTGTACGAGAGGGGCAATGCTTAACAACTTACACAACAACTGAGGTGAACATAATTTATTTAATAGCATTATCACTCGGTACAATATACACATGCATATAGTGATACAATTTAAATTTCAAATTTTTACAGCCACCGCAGTGCGAAACATATTGTCCACCAGATTACAGACCTGTTTGTGGAAGAAGTGACACTGAAATGAAAACTTTTCCAAATCGATGCAGTTTTGCAAATGAACAATGCAGAAACCCAGGTACACATAAAATATCATACCTACATATCTATATTCATTCTATATATGTACGGGTAACTAACGACATTTTTATGATTTGCAGAATGGAAGATTGTACGAGAGGGGCAATGCACATCAACTTACACAACACCTACGGTGAGCATAATTTATTTAACAGCATTGTCTTTCGGTGACAATGTACACCTGTATATAGTGATACAATTTAAATTTCATATGTTTACAGCCAACGATATGCGATGCATTTTGTATAGCCGATTACCGACCTGTTTGTGGAAGAATTGGAAATGAAATGAAAACCTTTCCAAACAGATGCATGTTTACAAACGAACAATGCAAATCCCCAGGTGTGTTTTTAATAAAATCAACTTAAATGATAGTTTGTCTTATATATTTTACCCAAATTATGGATAAAAAATATTTTAATACAGAAATGCAATAATAAGGATAATAACGACAATTTTGTTCGATAATTTTAAATACCTTAATAAGTGTGGTGTGTAAACAGTTTACCGACAATTTTATGATCCTTTTTTGTAGACTGGAAGTTTGTACGTGAAGGGCAATGTCTATCGATCACAACCTCTGTGGTAAACAAAGTACACATAATCAATAACATTATAAACCACTTGGTGATAATATATCTGTATAGTATTGGAATTAAAATTTAATATTTTGCAGGTACCACAGTGCAATTCATTTTGTCCAGCAGATTTCAGACCAGTTTGTGGAAGAAGTGGAAATCAAATGAAAACTTTTCCAAATCGATGCAATTTTAATAACGAAAAATGCAAACTCTCAAGTAAATGATATTTACAATATACTTAATCTACAATGGAAACGTTGAAAGTTAATTAATTACATAAAACATATGTATGCCTTTTTTTTTAAAAACAGCATGGACCTTTGTAAGAGATGGACAGTGTAACACATTTACAACTACAACCCCTAGACCGGTAAGCAACACAATCTCATTTTTTGATCTATGTATATTCCAAACAATCTCTCACATAAATTGGTCTACTGTGTCAAATTAAACAATTAAATGTTGGTAGAATCACAGGCAGTGAAATTATTGTCTGGTAATTGATGATTCAATAGTTACAATATTTTTACCGTAGGAAACATGTAATACATTCTGCTCTGAGCATTACGAACCAGTCTGTGGTAAAAACGGAAATGATATTAGAACTTTCTCCAATCAATGCAAATTATCAAACGCACAATGCTCAAACCCAGGTACTATGATCAGGAATTATGACTTGTCTGTAATTTCTTTAATTCTTTAATAAGGAAAGGTTGAAAATTTGACTAATAATTTACTTTGTAATTCTCCAATATAGGATGGCGACTGATTAACACTGGCATTTGCAACGCCAACTCCAATACGGTACAATGACTGAATTTAAAATCTCAATTTTCTTGTAATAAAAATTCATTATATTTTTTTTTTGGTTTTCAGAAAGCGTGCAAGACATTTTGTGGGTTTGAATATGCGCCCGTTTGCGCTAGAGTTGGTTTTACAGAAAGGACATTTACAAACAGATGTCAATTTGAAAAAGAACAGTGTAATAACCCTGGTAAGTTAATACATCATAACACGATATATACCATGTTCCACCAAGTTTCTAAGATCAGGATAAAAACTTAAAAAATTGTGTGAAATAATTTTTAGAGATAAAATATGCCCGTGCGGGAAGCTGCTCGTGAAGACAAAATATCTCCATCTGAAATTTTATTTACTATCAGTTAACTTGTAAAAATTTTGGCAATTAGTAAACAACAACAATGAACAAAGCAACTAAGAAATCAATGGCCAATTATAATAATGTCATGTACTAATAAATAACATATACAACTCTTAGTAGGTATAATTCTAGTATTACTGCCCAAATGAAGCATCTCAAAATATATTATACAATGTATTTTTTTGTAAATTGTATTACTAATAATAAACATTAATAAAATGGTTGGGTAACACTACTGTCAAACCATATTTAATGTGGACCTAAATTGCAAAATTCCCTGTTTGCAAAAATCAAACCTTTTCTGAAAT
>JAQFYB010004502.1:0-16115 GCA_034694085.1 Pogonognathellus longicornis
CGAATTGTGTAATTTCGTTCTTGAGTTATCGCGTACATAGATAGATAGATAGACAGACGGACAGACAGACAGACAGACAGATAAATCATTTCCATAAAGTAGCTTCCGCTACTTAATAATATGAGTTAGTACATACATAATATTTAGTTACTCTGCATTTGAAAAGACCCTTTGTTTCCTTGAGGCTTTCTCCTCCTCCTCCTCACCGTGCATGTATGTACGTACTATTGTGTTCAATGACAGAGTGAGATACAGAAAAACTGTGTAGTGTAAGGAAGTAAATGCGAGGAAATACACAGTGTAGAGAAAATAAACTACGGAGTACATATATACACAAGTAGTGCATGTAAGACAGAAAATTTTTCCCCCAGTTCAAATGGTGCGAGAGAAATGTGACAAAAAGAATTCTTTATGATGCGAATGTGACTACATGTATAAAGTCGAGTTGACTCAAGCCAAGTCAACACAACATTATGCTACTAGTTGTTCTAGTAGTAGTCCTTCTACTACAACATAGTAAAAGCTCTGCACACAAAACTATGGGTGTATATAATATCCTGGTTATATTATTATATACGTATTAATATGGTCGCTTTTACTGCACACAGCCTTGTAGTAATATGTACATACATACTACCACTATATATCAACTTATCATAATATCATGATATAACTTTAATATGGTGGAGCTACATAGAATATATTATCTAAAGTATATAGCGAGTCAATGCATGCTGTCGTTAGTAAGGTGAATAGTGGGTATTTCATACAGACATTGTGAAGAAATAGGAGCCAGCACAAACTCACACAATTACAATATAGCGTTTTTGGTTGCTTGGGCATTGTCGTACTTCACCCGGGCTTTCACCCGAACCCAAAGGAAAACCAAACCACTGAAGTTGGACATACACAATGCCATTTACCATTCCGTGCAATGTCAGTGGTGAAAGTAATTCGAGTGCGCTGTGTGCTACTGTATGTCTATATACACTAAATGTATAAAATGTACCACGTAGATATTTGATATGTAGTGTAGATAATACATTAGTGCAAATTGTGTATATTGTGGTAATAGGAGTATATCAGGGATGTCTGAAATAATGCGATCTTTCCATGACAGTCTTCTATAATCAGTTTCCGTCAACGCTAAACGAGTCTAACTAAATCAAAGAAATTCAACTTGCTTCTAGGTGGGTATAATATAAACCGCGGGTTGTATACACTGTGAACATTTTGCAAGTGCAGAAATTTGTCTCAAGTTTATCGTTGCATACTGTAAATTATATGATTTCTATTATTGAAGTATTATTGATAATTGTCAGGTATATCTTGCAGTGAAATTTCAGAATGACAAGCAAATGTATTTACTTTTAAAATTGTTAACATAGATGAATAACTAAATGAAGGGGGCTACCTGAATAAAAACTTAACTTCCATGTTTAGGTGCCTACTTGATTGGAAAAGTATTTATTATGCAATATAAGTAGTTAATACTCTTTTATGGCATCCGAGGAATATTTTTAATGTGTTTCCAGAAACAGTTCTAAGATTGCTAGCCTGTTAGAAACCAGTACAAACCAAATTAACTCAGACATCTATTAATTGGAAATAGAATTCTTGTAATACAAAAATACTTACCTACTTATACGCACACTCTACTAGGAACAGTAAACATTGTATCCCTTACGACTTTATTTTTGTGGAGCTCTTGGATTCGTATGGTTTAACGGTGAGCTGATGATTTGAACGAAACAAAGTTGCTTGAGAAACTTAACTTTTCTTTGTGAGTCAACTCTTGTAACAATTTCGCACACCTTGCAATTTACTCTTTTGCTAATGGTTAAGGGTAGTTAGGAACTCATCGTGTACAAAAGTTTGTACACGATGGTTTGGCTCTTCGAAACAATACGGCGAGTAACATAGTTAGAAGGAGTAGTAGTAGTTGTTGTTGTTGGCGAACAAGAACATCTCGGAAAATAAGGTAGACACAATGGGACACAATATATAGACATCAACATAACAATTCACTCCTCTATTTGCCCTTAACCATTATGTTCCACCTAATTGTATCGTTAGAATCAGGAAAACCAAGCTGATTCTATTTTGCTGTCGTGTGCCTATTATTTTCTTCGTAGGTGAAGAACACTTCCCACATGCATTGCTTTCACCTACTTACAAAATACAATTCTTTTTTACTAGTTGTCAGCCAGAATACTAAGAACGCAAATACCAACTGTAATACATTTTAAACCGTATTGCATATTTTCAGCAGGATATTATTACACTGTGATAACATATTCCAAGAAAAGTATTTCTTCTATTTCTATAATTGATAGCTTTCATTTTAAAGTCTTGTTTATCTTTCACTTGAAAAAGGCACAATCCTTTACAATGAAACAGATTGAAATGAAACGTATTTTTGTTAACCACGCATTTTACTAAATACAAGCACGATACGAACGAACAATCATTTTATATGTAGGTACATGCAATTCTAGCTGCAACAAGATTATAAAACATTTATTTTGATAATGGAGTTATTAAAAATATGATGTATCTACTACAGTTTAATACCATGAATCATGAAGACTGCATTTTCACTTAATATCTACCTGTACTTACTTAACTGCCAAGTATATATACCCTACTTACCTTATTCCATTTTAATTTACTGTGAAGAAAGTTCTGCAGGTAGTTAATGCGTAGGTGGGATTGCAGTATACTAAACCTTTATTTTAAGTACCTATAGGAAGTTGTGGTTGGTGTGTAGAAGGATTTAAGATATGAAAGCTTTCTTTTTTATTATCCTGCTCGTATAGTTTTGATATTTTGCAGTAAATTGTTTTAGTGGAAAAGCCGTAGGTATTACAGGATATTACTATATCACAGTGCACTCATTCTACAGTATATACCTGTTTGTATCGGTCGTAGTGTAGTATCTAAATAGATTAGTTATGTCTAGTATCTATTGTATAGGCAGTTTGGAACTACTTACATTACAGATAGTTACCGTTTCAACTATCACTGCAGAAACAGGTCAGAGCAGAGGCACATATAATGAAAATAAAACCCTCGAGATAAGTATGGAGTAGGGCCATGTCAATAACTGTACGGAAAACTTTTGAAACGTATTATGTAAGAGAGTGCCACTACCACTACGGAAAAACCTGGGTTGTTCCATCACATCACAGTACATTGATGGTTCTTCTCTCTCTCTCTCACTCTGCTAGTTATACTTTTCTGAGTCAATTGAATCTTTTCCCTGACTTGATCTATTTTATACTATGCTACCTAGGTATATCTAGTAAGTCGTATATATTGAAACTGGTGGGTTGAGTTGATAATACTTACCTTCAGTCACTTCTATTGGACTGTTACTCGTATTTTTGTAAAACGAGAGCTATAGAACACATAAATATCTACCTTGCCTAGCTTTGGTTGGGAAGGAAAGCGTACTTTATTGTTTCAGGAAAGACATACAGGAGACTTTTATATGTTTGTCAGTACGATCGTAAAATCCTTTGTGCTTGTTTAGTGAAGGAATCATTTCATTGAAAATAAAACGTAACTGTTAACATTAACGAGTAACAACTTTGACAATCGTAACATACGCAATTCTGTTACAAGGCGATTCTGACTAGATACAACTACGTACTGCCAGATTTATCGTGGAATTTACTTCGTGCAAGAATTTCCATCTCATTTTATTCTTTATGTAAATACCTTTGGCCTAACTAAGTAAATGAATTTTAACAATGAATATATTATTGCACATACTAACCAATTTAATCTATTTTTGCTTGTACAAATCCATAGCAAATGTTGAAAACTGAAACCTAGTGTAACACAATTATTTCAATTAAATTTAATTAGTAACCTCATTTCTAGCTTACTCTGAGTAAGAATTTGTATTTATTTGTCATATTTTTGGAAACCAAAGCATCTGTATAAAATTTCATATAAGCTAAAAATATTTTTAATGCATTATAAATTACGTATCAGGTTTCTATTAGCTCATTGTTCCTCTCTATTTTTATTTCATTAACTTCATACAATATGTACCTAGCTACCTACTCAAATATCAAATCTGTAGGTCTAACAATGTCTCGTACATGGTTATAAGTTATAAATACAAGTGAGTACGGCTGTACATGGCTTTTATTCACTTTGTTAAATTATAGGTACACTATACCTATACTATCTAGTTCTGAAAATCTTAACATGTAACTCTATGAAGATCATTGTACAAAGTTTTTACATGTCAAGTTTTATACTTTTATATGTGATGCGTAGTAATAATATTTAATAAGCCTATGTGTAATATGAGAGAGAACAGTTCGTCACTCCTTGCGTAACCAAATTTCTGTTTAACTAGCTGGATGGAATCTCATTGCGAAGTTGTAGTAGGTATAGGTATGTTGCTGTGATGAAATTAGCCTACTATAAAGACTCTTTTATATTGCAATTTCCTCACAACAAAGACAGACGGACGTAATTTAGTTTCTACTCGACAAACTCGATTTTTTGGTTTTCTTGTAAATTAGCGATGATGCATGTTGCTCATTCGAAAATGTAATTTCATCATAACGAATTTTCCGGAAATTGAATTTACTGGCCAATTGTTCACCTTGAAGTCTCAATCTCTACTACAGCATAATATACCATACAACATGGGAGCGGGACTATGAACTAGAACTAACCCAGAGAGATTTACTATCGCTGCTAAAATTGAATAAGAAAAGGGAAAACAGACGGGACAAATCTTGTTTAAAGCAGGTAAGCAAGCAATGCCGACGATGATTCAAAACGGATGTTCAACATGTATTATGTATATGAAAGTAAGTTCATTCGTACTGCTTTAGCACCGCCACTCCTATAAAGTTTGTTCTTTGTACTACCATACATTTGCTTTGAAAATGCTCTGAGTTTGGCACGTGTATGTATATGATATACATACACGATACACGGCACGCCATGGTTCTTCATACTTCATAGCTCATACCCTAACAAGTCCAGTGACAAAACAACAAGCTACTAAATTCCCATCAGAAAATAATTTCCCCTCTGCTCTCTCTCTCTCTCTCTGGTTCTCTCTACCTCATTACAATCTGGAAACCCATTTTCCTTCATAAACTCGTATCTTGACGTGATTTAGACGGATGTGACTTGTCTTGTCATTGTATATGTACGTAAGGTAGCTTGTAAGGGAAACTAGTATTTTCTTCATGCTCCACACTCTAACCAGCTCTTCAGACGCGTTGCGTCTGTCGTCTTGACTCAACTCTTGTGTTGTGTGAGATTACAGTAATAAAGTTAGCTGGAAAACTATTTAGAAATTCATATCCGTTCCTTCACAAGAAATTCTTCCTTAACAAGTCCTATGTAGTTCAGATTCTCTCTCTCTCTCTTAGTCTTGCTTGTGTAGTTCAGTGAGATATTAATTCCATTTTCTATCTTCACTACTACTAGACTACTATGGGTTTCTTTGTGAAATTCAAGCTGCCTGCTGTGTCTGTCTGTCTGTCTTAGTCCATGTTGCAACCAAGTAGTAGCAATAGTAACTATAATAATAGAATAATATGATTCTCCATGGTATACTGCATGCGGACATCCATTATTATCGCATACTCCAATACATTATGCAATAGTTATAGTATTTGGATTGTATGAACGTATGTCGCTTCAACATCGACATATATACATACCTTCCTGATTACTTGTTACTGCTTATATACCTAAACATATTTCATGCATTATCCCTTGCATTCTATACATGTATAACCTACACATTTCACATACTGCAGTTTACGGGTAATAGCAATACAGATATTCTCTCAGCATTTCAGTTTCAGTCAACTCAACAACTCGAATTGGGAAATGTAGCCAAATGGTAGATATTACACACAAACAACTGGTATCCTGTATGTTTGAGTGTGTGTCTACGTATGTATTTATCAGTATATGCTTGTATTCGTACGTAGTACATACGGTGAATCCTCTCTATCTCTTTCTCTCACTCTCTCTGTCTATATTTTAGTTTTCCTCCCCTTCTTTTCCTGCTTCCTCTGTAGAGAAACCAATTTTTGTAATAATGGGAAAAAGCCGAGTTACGTTAAAGGAAAGGCAAAGGAAAGTAAAGGAAGAAGATAAGATAAGACGTTCATTTCATCGTCCATCGAAAACACTCACAACTCGCTTAGCAGGACGACAAAACGTGTCGGTAACTTGAGTTGAATTGAATTGACGAACGAAAAAGCTTCACTACTACTAGTAGGTACTTCTCTCTCGATTCCGTCCATCCATCCATAAACTATGTATGTAGCATTTTTCCATGCCCTCGTTTCTCCTTCGCTGTACATTACTATAATATAAAGGATATGACTGTATAATATAATACAAGTATCCATCAGCTATCAACTATGCATACATAACAGGTTGGTTGTTGGTTTCACTTGCTTGAATATATATTTATGTTGTGTGTAGTATAATAAGAGCGTGTGTGTGTTTGTGTGTGTGTGACTAAAGCAGCAGGGAAGTAATACACATTCATAAGTATTGTATTGAGTAGTACACTAGGTATATATATTTATACACCTAATAAGGTTTACTATGTAGGTAGGGATAGTTTAGGTTTGCCTTTGCCTTGAGTCTATACATGCATTAGACATTTGCTTCTTTTCGGGAGCAGAAAGCTGGCTGTGTGTATTCCATAAAAGGTAGGTATGTATCTAACGTGTACATTGGCGTGGCTGTGCGTTTGGCAGGAGTTTATCGGCTGTATCAATCTCCCTGTGCTCTTTATATTAATAATAACTCAGTCTATGGTTGTATTGTCGTGCAATATTGTAGTACTAGTTCTAGTAGTATTGCTACTGTATTGTTGGTATAATGCTCCGTAGTACTACAAACACATTTGCTCTGAAAGTATACACACCGACTGACTGCTACATAGTAAAGCTCCTACACACTCGCTATTTTATCTTAACGGGCCACAAAAACTTTCATCAGACCCATAAAATAATTTAAAGCGTGGCCATTCATACAAAGCTAATATCTCATTCTACTAGTACTAAACTACTGGTGTACAGAATAAAAAATTGCTTAATATTTTCACTTGAATGTTTCCTTACCCCACCATTAGAACTACAACGGTAATGTACGAGAAAACTTCACAGGTACTGGTGTAGTGTGTAGTAGTTACAGAGTATTTCATCGTGGGTAATAGAAAACACACACACAAAGTACTAAGGCACCAACGGAAACTCATATTATGGAAAATATGCAGATACTCTCCTAACCTGGACTCTCTCATGAATACCTTTGTATATGTATAGTGTACAGTGTACATCTACATTTCCTACTACTATTACTAGCACACTTTATTTCTATGCTGTGTAGCTTGTAGTACGAGTGTCTGTTGTCAGTCTCCACACATACATACACAAAGTGAAAGGAAAAAAGAAAGTTTCATAACATTTACTACTACTACCTATTCTGATTCAAGTTTGCTTGCTCCCTAATGTAATGTAATGCAATTCAATGCAAACTTTGTAGATAGAAATTTTGCGGCTGATGCTGCTGCTCTGGTTCTTCTTGAAACCACACAACTACTACACTATTGCTGCTACAGACGTAGTAGTCGTAACACTACAACTCAAACGATTTAGCTGGCTGGATATAAATACTCAGCTGACTGAGACGACCTTTTTATTTTCTTTCGTCAAATGCACTACATCGTACTAACTCTCGTTTGGTTTCTTTTGGTTTACTTTACGCAACCTTTCAGTAAGAAATTGGAATAATAGCTAGATTTGTATGTATTTATGTAGCTTTTTATTGAGAGTTTATATGTATATAGTTGCATAACCGTATTCTTATATTATGTAGTTGTGCCAGTCTTAAGAATATGTCCTGTCTCCTGTTATTCACCGCTCATACAATCGTATCGAGTGAAATAAGTTTCAAAAGCAATGTAATAGAATAACAAGCGGCTGAGGCTCAAGTCAAAACTATCCAAGTACTTTCTACAGAAAACCAAACTAGTCAGTCGTCGTTTTCCAAAGGGTCCACATTATTGCATTCAGCATTTTGGACAAACCAACTAAGACTAGATAGTGGATTTGTTTGCTTGGTCTTGCTTTTCCTTGTACATGCACTCGCTAAGCTTTGCTCATATGTATGCAATAATTGTCAGTGTACACCAGATATATATGGCGATTTTTTTGCTCGGGCAAAAATCATTCAAATGTGCTCGACCACACAAATGGTCAAATACAGCTTCTCCCACTGATCGTTTTCATTTACCTTGACAGCGACGATATTAACCTACATAATTCTCTAATGTAATTTTCGTCAATTACGTTATTAATAAACATTCGGTTTTATACATACTGCATATTTTATACCTATGTATGTATGATAAAAAATCTCATAATTTTAATTCTCATATTGAATCTCATAATAATGAAATTCAATGCTCATAAAATTTCAATCGTATTCTGAAATTTCTTCATTAGATTAATAGTTTTTATTATTCTATGATTTATCATACTAATAAGCTTTGAATTTACAGTAGGTATATACGTTTTTATTTTATCCCAATATTATAAATAGCACACATTAAGCCATACGTAGGTATCTCAAAGTTGTAGCTCCTTTGTGGGCTTATAGAAGGCTAAACTATAGCTGTCTGACATGTAATACATGATATTATTTATATCTGCCGTTCCGTGCTACATATAATATAAGTGAAGCAAAGGAAGGAAAATTCAATTGAATTCAGTTTTGTTGTTTCCTTTATTTTCTTGTTGAACTCGGTGCTTTTCCTTCAAGTTCTTCTTTGCTCTGCCTCACTACCTATAGTTGTATCTACAGTTTAGAAGACGCTTAGTTCTTTTCAGAATGTATGTTGCACGCGTACCAGAACGTAGTGAATTGGAAAGAAAGATTATTACAGAACGATCGGATTGTATTCTACAGACAGTCTGGCAGGCACAGGCAAAGTTTACTGATCTTGAGTACACAGTTACACTACATGGTAAAAGGAGTGTAATACTTGTGTGATATACCTAGCAGTCCTCCACGTAATGCAACGGCAACCAGCACACAAAATTGAAACTACCTTACAATACCTTACTTATATACTTACTCTGCCGACTTACACTGCATACACGTTATACTACTTGTCTGTGTCCTGTGTGTACTTTGTCTATATATGAAACAACTTACGTACACACACACACTATTTATTTGCAAAAGTATTGTAACTGCAGCACACTGCTCTATCTACTAGAAGTGCTTCTCTTTGTAGATCTTTTCAGATCGTACTTTCTTTTGAATGCTAAGAATCTTATATTATAGGAAACTGATCCTATGTTAAATAAGGTTGCAGAGTTTCTAACGATTTCCCTTATCTCCACAGTTTGTTGTTTGGCTCACTAGCTTTTTTTCATGCATTTTTACCTTCTCTCTTTTTTATGGTCCTGTAGTGTACACTATAGTGTAATACCTAGGTATGTATATGTACAGCACAAGATTTATTTTTCTTTTCAGTCAAGCAACTAAAAATTGTAAAAATCTTTTGCAAATGAAGATTTGGCCTAGGATAATAATGATTGCATTAAAATATTTATTGCGATCTACGTATACAAAAGCATTTTATTCTCAAAAGGTTTGGCTCAACAAAACATGGATTTCTGACGAAGCCCTACTATTTATACTGTGTGTATACTTTCAAAACTAATATCATAAATGAATGTTATTTTGTGTTACATTTGCTATTTTATTGTATATTATGTATGATGTGTATAAAGCTTAAGATGTAGACGTGAGTGATTGCAAACCTGTCGTGATGACGCAGTTTCCTTAGAATGTATGTATATTTTTCTTTATGCTATACGCATACAACTACAACGGTATCGGTGTCATTTAACAGTCAGGGAGGATTTCAGTGTTATTGGGAACATACATTGTAACGTTATATGTATATTTGAGTAGACTTGCTGTAACTTGTGTTATATTGTCCATTAATATAAGTAATATAGAGAATATAGCATACTTTGGAGTTTTATAGTGTTAGTGTGACGTAATAGGCGCTTTTATGTAGGATTTGGATGTTTTAGAGTGTGTGATAGTGTGATATTAGTGTAGGTAGAAATAAAATGCTATGAAAGTTTCCTATTTTGAATTGTATTGCTGCGTGTGTGTAGTAGTGTGGAGCTAAGTGTTGAAGGAGAAAGAGAAAGCGGAAGATATAGAGATCTAGCTACAACACGGAAAAGGAAACGAACGAGAATAGAATTCTCGTTGCGTTGGATGGATAGAATTGAGTTGAGCATTGGTATTTGCTCTTTGTCTGTCTGTGATGTGAACTGTGTCTGCTTTGACCAAATATTGACATAATGCTCTGTATACGCGATTGAGTTTTTATCATTCTGTTACCGGACCGACAAGCAAAGCTCCATTTTCTTTACCAACCTCTCTCTCTCTCTCTCTCTTACTTGGGCTTCTTTTTACATTATATGTACTCGTACTATTACTATAACCAGAATTTCCTGGAAATTTTACATCACAGTAGACAGCACTGGGTTTTCTGAGCTGTGTTTGACATACCCTTTCATTCAGCTTCATTTCTTTCACCACTCAACAGATATTACATCATTCTCAATTGAATTTAGTAATCCATAGTTACACAACAATGACAATGTGTATATTACACCATAAATCCACTTTCGCAAAAATGACAACTATGTAGGTAGGTACGTTAAAACACTGTCGTTGATTGAGTCTACCTTTTTCTATAAGATTTGTCTATAGATACTACTATAAAACGAAATACACCAAACTTTAAACTTATGTATGAGTACAAAAATTCATTAATGATACATACAACTTTATCTGTGTGTATATTAACATGATAAATATGTATTGTATGTAAAATAGTTAAATAGTGTTGGTCCATTGTGAATAAAATTTGTATTGTATTTATGTTGATGAGAATATTGCAGTTAATTAAAGTTTGAGTTGTAAAACCTTATAATGCAGGTTATTCTCAAACGTAGTAGGGTTCCACTTTCCAAATAAGAGTGAGCAATTCTGCATTTAAAATTCATTTGTAAAGGGAGCACTGTGGGTTAGTTATCAAGGTATGTATGTGAACGTTGAAAATCACTTGTAGAGGTACGGGTACCACATCGGGCTTCATGAATCTAAAATAAGGAAGAAATTGAACATGATTATTGCTATCTGATATTTGTGGTGACTTATCATTAGTAAGGTACGTCAATATTCGATAAAACAATGTCAGTTTTATCATTCACTCCCAAGTAAATCCCGTGGTCAGTTAAAATTGAATACTCAACGTAACGCAAAACGCTTAGTGTAATAATGAAAATGAAGCTTTGAAACGGTTGTAGGTTTGTCACTACACAAGCAATTTCATTATTGTCAATGTCAGAAGAACTTGACAATAGTGCGATAAGACTTGATTGGCGATGGGAGAGTTGATTATTTATCAATGCTGACATTGATTAAGGCAAAACTTTGTGATTGACACCCCTGTTGGGTAAGGTGCAATGTGTAGAATCCATAAGGAATCTGATTGAGTGTATGTAGCTAATGTACCTAATGTGAAGTCCTTCCTTACTTGTCAAGCATTTCAAAAGGGTTAATGCACTTCTTGCTGAATAATTGGAGGTTTTTGGTCTCATGACTTTAAATTGAAGAAAGTTACCCAACTGCACTCATACAGAAAATAATTAAAATTTAAATGCCAGTTCTATAAATAAATGCAGAATTATTTGTGAGTATTTTCACAGCAAGCGGCTAAGTAAAATTGACTGCATTTGTCCTACTATAATATGTATTTTCGAATTACGTTGAAAAGTATGTGGAAGGTTATAGTACAATTGCGGTTTAAAACTTCATTGTGTTGTTCAAATACCTAATAACAACTACCTTTATAAAATATTGCTCAATGCGGATGTTCCTATGCATAGTATAAGAGATAAATAACAGATTGGTTAATGTCCTCAAAGAAGTTCTTACAATTGTTGGGACAATTTGGGCGTGGGCCATCAGTCAGCCAACTGTGGGTTTAGTTAACTTTGTGTTGCAACACCATTTTGTAGCGAACTTTTGTAAACAAAGCCTTAACTCGGACGTTTTTACTAGCGGGGTCTTTTAAGTAAACATCTATTGTCAACTTTAACAGAGACTGGTGATTACTGCATTTTTCTCTCTACTACGTGTGCAATGTACTCCATAGCAATATTCTTGAAGACACAGATAGTCATATATACCTAAGGTATAAGAAAAGTTGGCTGGAGAAACATAGAAAAGGTTGAACACACATAAGGAATTCATGTCCTCTATTGAAGTTAATGCCAAGCATTGTACCAGGTAGGCAATATGAATCTCTCGAATTGCCAATACATGTCGGAATACGTGTACTTATACTTTCTCCAATGCCCATTGGAGTTACAGCAAGCATTTCTAGTAAACTGCCTATACAATACGTTGCACAAGTGCTGGATTAGTGTGAATGGTTCAAGTTTTCCGTAGTCGCTCTCAGTTGTGTGTTTATATGTTTACTACATATTTTTTTAAAATAATAGGGCTAATTTGACATAAAATACCTATCATTATATTGCATGCACATAAACACACTACATTATATTGACAACAGAACGATTGTATGTTCCAATTGTATGTACAAGCAACACCCAAACTTCTGCAATTATCCTACATAAAACAATGATTTGAAATCATTTAATATAACAACTTTATGTAGGTACCTAGGTATCTTAATTTTCGTAGAGGTTAGTAATATCTCTTGGCTTGCGTGACTGATTTGGTACTTTATAATTTATTCAAACTGGCATGCATGAATTTGTAAAAAAAATGCCAAATGCTGATTGATACATTAAAAGTTTCCTGCACATACCTACCTAGTCAATTTGAAGTATGTTGTCATATTCGTATTATTAGGTCCCATATGCAGAGAAACGGATGGTTTTCTGTAATGTAAATAGAAGGAACATGTTCAATTTTATATTGCTACTACTTGCAATTACATTGCTTATTCTGTTACAAGAAAAACAAACGTCACTACAATATAAGCTGCCTCATATTGGCAGCAGGATTGTTTCCGAGCTATAAAACAAGTTATAATTTATGCTGTTTACAATTTTCTTAGTTTGGTTAATTTTCACACAGTTTGTGAATTTCATTTCGAGCAATTTATAATTATCATTATATGACATAGCAGATGCATGTCTTCAACTTGGGGTTTGAATTGAGCAGTTTATTAGATAGTTTACAGCAAAAATGCAATTTGAGCAGCTACTTGTATTTCCTATGTAGTAGATTCTCTTGTAATTGTTCATTTAAGAAAGTGTACATGATTCGACTCGGTAAATAAGGGTGAATGGTTTCTTCCCAAATGCGTAGAAAGACAAAATCCCTCGCATGAATGTTGTAACAAAGAAAGTTCGCCTGACAAACCAATAATAGTTTTTGATGCTTAAGTATACTGTGTGTATCTAAAAATATCAAGTGCTGAGCACAAAATGCGTCATCACATCATGTCACTCCACTTAACTGTTTATGAATTAAGAGAACTCAATCCATTTATAGCCTTTTTCCGTGCCAGTCGTGTGTTTTCTTTGGACACGTAGTATAAAACCTTGGATCCTTCTTCATATTCCACACTTAGCACTACTGCAATACATTTGCAGAATTTATTCCTAATAGTATGGTTTACATACACGCATAAACACATTAGTTCGTGGAGTGAATAAACACTACGTAGTAACAGTAATACCTAAAGTGTGTATACAATCCAAGTGTTTGTTATGTACGATAATTTGAGCAATGTATAGTATATTTGGTAGCTACAAATACTACTAACAAGTTTGCTGGAGCGTATAGTGTAGGTACACGGGAAACGAAACACACATACGCCATTTTAATTCATTTATTTTCATTAGAGTAGCGTCTTATCTTTATTCCTTTTCCTTTATAGCCAACGTGATTTAAGTATGAACTGTTTGTGTGCTAACTCAACTACTTCCAAACCATTTCTCAACTCACAGCGCCATCACCATTAATACCCACTATTAAAACGAATTCACAACAATCTTAGCGTGTATGCTTCTAATGCAAGTAACAATGTTAGGAATTCCGTTAACTTTCACTTAACTAATTTATATAACTGTAATAGGTTTCTCCACTACTTCTACTACTTACTACAACAAACTCAGTCGCAGTAACTTAACTAACTGTAGCGACTCCAATATTCTGTAGTGTGTATAATGTACGCACGGAATTCGCAAGTTTTCATCCAATTGTTCGACACTACATGCATTTATTCATACCACCTACTGCTGCGTACGTATGTATGCATGAGATCAAACGTACAGCAAACACGCATTTTACACATTAGCATAAATATTTCGCATTTATTGTACATACATAGGGTAGGTGCTATACAAAGTTATATTTACATTTGTTATTCTCAGTGTAAAATACCAATCCGCATTCGCATATCGCCTGCCTAATGTTGGAAGGTCGTACTGCAAGTTGAGTCGGGCGGATAACATTTTAAATTTTATAAGCACGATTACACACGTATTCATTCTTATAAAATATGCAACTTTATCAGAAAGAGTCGACTTGCAGTACGACCATTCCACATTAGGCAGGCGATATGTAGCTAATACGTAATTTTATTTGTGTATGACTCACTTCCCCCGTTTAGATTGCTATTACAAATATACCTAGGCATGTACATGTTAATAAGTAGGTATAAATATTATAGTAGGTATGAATGTGTAAATACATAGGCACTTAAACTGAAAGGTGACGACGAGGAGGAAAAACAGTATTAGACTCACGTAGTAGCAGGTACCTATGTTCATTACAGTAGATTCAGTAGAATTTTAAATCGTACATTTCTGTGTAAATGTATACAGTAATTGTATTTGCACCTGAGGGAGTAAGTCTGCTTACACATAGTACCTACACTACTCTAACCATGTAAACACATTATGTTAAGTAGAAGCATAATGTATTTTAATGTATGTATTGCAATTAGCATGGCGTATGTACTTCGAGGTTTAATTGTTTCATTTTAGTGTAATTACATTTAAACAGGTAATAACAAGTACGTAATACACATAGGTACCTACCATACAATACCTTCATTATTACATGCATTCTTTGTGGGGAACTATTGTACACAAAATAATTTCCACATAGTATTACAACAGCATCGAGTGCAAGTTATTATTCATGTTGAATGTGTAATGTAATGCATGTGATGCAGGAAATTGCTTTTGTTAATAAATAACTCTAATTAGTACAACAATTTGCCTCGGCGAGCACTTGTTATTTCCTACAATGCAACTTTGATTAAAACTTTCGATGAATTCTGTCGAGTGCAGTTCGTCAAGTTGAATAAAATGTCTGGGCGAATAGATAATGTAACTTTGATTAGTCTCTTGAATGAAATTCGTGGAGTGTACAGTTCTTCAAGTTTGCTAAAATTGTTAGCAGCAGCACACATTGCACATTCTAAAGCAAGCAAAAGAGAATTTTTTGTACTGTCTGTTCTGCACAAGCATGGCACAACACATGAGAATAATAAGGTGGTTAAAATATATGAGGAATTTCTGTGTAAAGCTTTCTTTGCATGGCAGAGCTATGTATACAGTATACCATAGTGAAGTATGCATGCACACTACTAGCATTTGTTGACAAGATATTTATAGAGGAGCGAGTGTAGAGGTGACATTAGGAATATTTTGTTTTGACTAGGTAGAATCCACTCATTCATCCAGTCAACTAAAATATTCTGAACTGACTAATGCCAATGTGGAGCTGAACAAGGGGTATGCATATAAATATATATACACAGTAGGAGTATTTCTACATGACTGTATATGTATAATATAATGTATACCCGTATTAAGTGTAGGATATATATGTAGAGCTGTCTCACCTACTAAGACTACTATTATGTTGCAGGCACTTATTTGTACTACAGGGTGTCTCATCTAAGTCTAATAGCAATAATACATGGGATATTTTCATTTGTCTTACAAATGTTCAATATG
>JAQFYB010004503.1:0-16111 GCA_034694085.1 Pogonognathellus longicornis
TACTACATAAGAAGAGCAGACGTTAGTTAGGTTTTGGTTAGAGATATTTTCTTTAGGAGAGTTTTGATTGGGCGCCGTTTTTCTTTTCCTCGACAGTGATAGGTGGAGTGTTCTTTGCGTAAACTCTCATTGACTGAGGCCGATAACTGATTTCTAACCAAAACTAACTAACGTCTGCTCTTCTTATGTAGTATATTGTTCAATGATGAAATATGAACAATTTGTCAATTTTTGTAAGATACATTTGAGCAAATTTGTGGAAAATGATCAAAAAATACATATAATTCGCGCGTAGCGCGAAAAATTTCGCGACTTTTGGTAATTATTTGGGAAAATAATCTTTTTTTCAGGATTTATGCTACATGTATTGGTGAGAAACACATATGTATTTATATATTGATTGATTGCATATAATATTATCATCCTCAATAAAAATACTAATAATATCTAGTGTAACTTTAGAAATCCTGGGCGAGGCTTAAGCCCCTAAGCCTCCCCCCTCGGTACGACCTTGCTGTTGAGTAAATTGGCTTTACCCAACCGGGTTGGGTGAGTAATGCTCAAAAGTTAATAAGGTTCATTTTTCGCTCAAGATTTGTGCAAGTTTTACTCAAGCTTGCTCTTATTTTAATAAAAATTTCTTAGTGTGTACATTGTTGATTGCGGGTTAGCGGTACACGGTGGTCGGGTTAAGTGTATATTGGCGGGTTGAGTGGTATATGGTTGGCGAGTGAGGTGTTAATGTTCATTGGCGGGTGGCGGGTTGAGTGGTACATGGTTGGCGAGTGAGGTGTTTATGTTCATTGTCGGGTAGCGGGTTGAGGGGTGGATGGTTAGAGGGTGTCGGGTTAGGAGTTTATTGTTCGTTGGCGGGTGGCGGGCTACTTCGTCCAAATTGGGTGCTTACCCCAGTCTCGGGTTGGGTTACTTCGCTGCGGGTGGCGGGCTACTTCGTTAAAGAGACTGGCGGGTGGCGGGATACTTTGCTGGCGGGTAACTTCGCTTGCTAATTGGCGGGTGGCCGGCTACTTCGCTGAGCCAGTTTTGTTGATATAACTTGAGGACAATTGCCCCCATGACCCCCTTGGCTGCGCCAGTGCTATAAGATACTGTACTACCATGTTTTGTTGATTTTATGACTTTTCTACCATGGGGATGTGTGCCCCCTTTATCCCCCTTCCGTCGGGTACTAGATATCATACTGTTGGCTTTGTTGATTTAATGACTTTTCTTTCGGGGGGCATGCGAATTTTTGATCCCCCCACCCTACTGGCTACGCCAATGCTTCAAGATACTACACTACAATATACTATAGTACTAGATACCATAATACTTGTGTTAGAGAATCTGTACACCAGACGGACAGAAAGACAGACACAATGGATACCATGTGTATAAAGTAGTTCAAACTACTTAATAAGCTGGTTTTCCGAATTTCGGGGGTCCAATATGGCTTCTCCCCTGCTACATTCGGGCTCTCATCGACGACGTCGGACGTCGGATCGAGACAGCGTCGAACGTCGGATCGAGACCAGTCGGACGTCGGATCAAGACCCTTCGGCGTCGGATCGAGACCCGTCGGTGTCGGATAAAGTTCGGCTACCGTTGATTAGAGAGAGTACGAGAACGAACTGTAATTACAGCTTCATCCAGGCATACAGAAAATGTAAAAAATTGTAGCGCCGCTACAGGACAGGTTCTGAAAAACCGGGAAGTGATGCCTACCCGAAGTGAATGTTTTTGACACAAAATATCTCACTTCAAAAAAACGATAAACTTTTGTTATTTAACGTTTCTGATATATTAAATTCGTTCACTTCTTTCATGGAAAATGATTTTTGAAATTTTATGTTTAATAAAAAATTAATAATTTTTAAATTGTGATACCCAATGACGTAGCAACTGGTGATAAATTCAAGTTTCATCTGAAGGTTGTTGGAAGTGCTGCAGAAAATTGTTGTGTTGTTGATTCGCTCATTAATTCTTCCGAATATTTGACAAGTTCAACACGTTTATCAATAGAACGGCTAGAGCCCTGAAACAAATCATAATGTGCAAATATAAATGTTGGATTAAAGTTAGTGAATGAGCTATTCATGGTCAGTAATGTTGGGATTAAGTTGGTAAGCAGTTGTGCATTAATTATTTGTAGGGAGTCATTATGTTTAGTGTATATGTGTACATAATATTTTGTTTATAATTCCTGAATCAAGATTAACAAAGCGTCTAATTTGAGATAGTGACCCATGTATAAACTCTAAGGAATATTATTATCGATTTGGGACACGCGCAATAATTATGAAAAAAGCAATAACCATACCTTCAATGCTTCAATATATATTTATATATACTATATATATACGTATTGTACGTTTGTTAATATAACTATGGTTAAGTACTCCTGAATACCTTGTGTAACATTATGTGAAATATACATGAAATTATGAACAGTTTAAATTGCTAAGAATGTTCAATTAATTTCGCTTTTATACAAAATACATACCGAGAAAGCTAACAAATTGTATGGTAAAGTCTAATTATAGTCACGTTACATTGTTGTGATACAAAGAAATAAAAGCTTAATAAAATAGCAGCGATGGTACAAGTATGTACTATACATAAATGCTCATTTTCAAAAATAGCTTAAGCCAGTAAGATGCTTTTCTCTGTAAAAGTTGGATGAAAATCCATTCAATTTTTCGGTTGTTTGTAACCTGGAAAATAATTTTATCGTTATTTTATCCAACGTTATCGTTAAAACTTTTCCATTCAACTTGAATTTTTTGAAGCGAAAAATCAGCCTACTGTTTGAAGGCAAATTTGATTATGACGCTAAAACGCTAGGTTACGTTGATGTGGAGTATACCTAATTAAAATAATTTATATCGACCACTATAGGACTTGAACTTCAATCAAAAGCAATCAAACAAACTTATTGAAAGAAATATAGTTTCCAAACTTATTAAAACATTAAAAGAATCCCAAACTATGTGTAGTTGGGAAAAAGCAACTCTCAACAAGAAACCTCACCAATTATTATAACAATCTTCTACCTACGTATATTGCATGGAACAAAAGACACTTACCAAATAATAACTTTAACAGTCCAAGTATCTAGTAGCTACATTTTTGCTCTAACCAAATTGTGAAATCAATACAAATGTTTTTATTAAATCCATGTTCCAATTATCAAAATATCATTTCAAGAACTTTTCGTTTCTTTAGTTTTCAACTCCAATTACACATTTGTCAAAGTGTTTTTGACTAAAAGTACATGTCAGATTCTAGAGCAGTGTGTCAGTGTGTTCATGCAATCAAATATAAAAAATAGTATGCTCAATTCAAACTGAAACGCAATCAACGCACAACACATTCACTGCTTCAGTATATAAATCAACTTGAGACTTACTATAGTATAGGTATTTCACATTTAAATGTTGTGCCCCAAGCCCTTCAACCAAAACCGGTCTTGTTCTGGATCAACCAGTTGTTATATTTTTAAGTTTTAGGTCTAAGCAAGGAGTATCCAGGTCACACATTTAGAGGGTAATTTGAGCAAACATTTGTTCTATACGTAAATATTTCGCTCGCAGATCGATACTTTAGCAAATTTGGCCCTTTGTGTAAATGTAGGTCAAAATCAAGAGAAAAAAACATTGCGAGTAGAGTTTTTACATTTTTTACATTTTTGCGGCAAAAATAATAATTTCAAAATCTGTGGGCATTATAATAATTTTTCTACATCAGCTATAGAAAAATATTGCTGTTAAGCTGTTAAATTTTCATTGGATTCTATTTTTTCAGGTGAAAGGTGGACGTGGACTAAGACCCAAAACTCATAATTCAATGGACTATAAAATAACGAAGCTTCTGACAAAATTCAGAGGAATATTCTATTGACATATTTTATCAAATCACATTTATTTGAACTTCAACTAAGTGAAAAATATAAACTCAGAAACTGATTGACTAAACAAAAGGTGAAAGAAAGAGTTAGCCCAGACAATTTTAGATATTATACAATAATTCAGCTCACCTCAGATGCCAAATATGAAATGTTTGTACTAATTTTGGTCCTTATTTGTGCCCACACTGAAACATTGAAAACTAACAAAAAATATTTTCCCATTGATTTGAAATTGAACTATTTTCAAAACTGCGATTTTCATTTAAAATTAGACCAGCATACAAATTTACTAGAACCCTTTTTGCATTCTAACCAATATAATCAACCATGGACCATCTATTCATATTCAGACACCACTAAAGTGAATTACACTCAGAAAAAAATAATGGAATTGACTAGCCAAGAAATATGTGATATAAATGTAGTCATGGATCCTGGTAACGTGCGGAATGCTTTCCAAGTCTTTGACAGCTTTAGAGGAAATAGAGAGTTGAGCCGATTTATTTTCATCTACGATGAACAAAATAATTCCAACGGGGTACAGTTGTGGAAACATCTTTTTAAACGATTTACGCAGTATATCCGTTCACAAATTACTCTATTAATCATTGATGACATTTGGAAAGCGAAATGGTTCGTTAGATCAGCATTTAGTGAAGATATGATGGAAATCGAGGATAAAACTTTATACACTTCACATTTTGAGTCATCGAGGAATGAAAAAGCACGCAGTGCATACATTATGAAAGTTCTTGTTATATTGCAATCCCATATTATACCAAGCATTAGAATTGGGAAATGTAATTCCGTGCATCAGAACACTGTGCTAAACTTTGATATGTGTTTGCCTCTTCAAAAACAAATTGAATTAATAGCTGAATATTTTAATTTCACACCTGTGTATTTTAATTTAATTAAAATTCAAGAAATAAAAACTGAAAACTTTAATACAGTAATTCAACCAACTGTAACAGCTTTTGAGTATGGACAAAACGAAAAATTGCTGTTCAGAGAAAGTGAGGTGTTCTACATTTTTTACTGCATGGAAATTAAAATTAAATTGTCTGTGTTTCTGCATTGGGTGGAAATTGGCTACGACAATACATCTTGGAGTTTAATCTGCTCTTCGTACGTGTTCATTACATTTTATTGCTATTTGAAAAAATATTGTGCGGCCAAATCTTCAAAACAGAAATCATACGTTTTGTCTTGGCTAACGGGGATTTCAATTCTTTTTCGCCAAAATCACACTCCCATTTCGACAAAAATTATTTTACTCTTTGCCCTTGGTGGATGGTTTCTATCAATATTTTACGAATCTTCTGTGACTGGAGAATACATAGCTCCGATTGAAGATCAACGCTTTAAAAAATTATCTCAGCTCCTTGACAACGGATTCAAATATTTTTCTAGCTTTAGAAACATCAAAGACAACCTCATTATATACGAACTTTTTGAAAACCATAACCTCACATCTCGTATTTCAGACTTTGTACAATTAAGTGAGTTTGAAGGCGAACGTAAGACGGTTAGTGAGAGAACACAAAACAAGATATTTGGAATGATAAGTCTAAACGACTTTAAATCCCGCCCATACAATATGATGAATTGTCATATTTTAGACGAACCATTTCGTACAGAACCATTTTACTGGCAATTTACACATCGTTTTCAAAATGTATTCAAGTCTTTAGTAGAAAAATTAATATTGTCGGGGATATTTAAATTTATTCATGAATTACACAACCTAGCAATCAGTAAAGAAAGATTTGAATGGACAGCAAAAACTGAGTTTAACCGCAAACAACCAAGGGCTATAGAACTTACAAATGGAATTTATTCAGCTTTTGTAATTACTCTTGGTTTCCTCACTGCAGCATTCTTAATGTTTCTTTTAGAGGTGTTTGTTCATCGCCGATATTCAATAGCAGGATTTTTGAAACAATACTTTATGCGGCTAATTTCTCAAATATGTTCCCATTTTGATCGTTTCAGACGGTTAGGACTAACTAAAATTCTGAAGTAAATTAATTAATTAAGGTAGGTGTATATTAGATAAAGGTAGTAATCTAACCGAACCGGTTCGATTATTTTCGAACCGAACCGAGCAGGATTATTTTATAAAAGTATCGAATTCGATTCGAGTTCGAACCGACCCTGAAAGATTAGGAATGTTTCCATATATTATGCTAATCAATTTTTTATCTTTGCCTAATAAAACGATAATAATTTAATAATTTTTATACAATTATCGAATTCCAACTGAGTTAGAACCGATCATGAAAAATGTGTTGCGTTGCAACATCTACTAGTATATATACCAAAATTGAACAATGTAATTTTATAAATCTTTCATTAGACAGAATGCGATTTCCAAACTTTTACATATACTTTTACGTATAGAACACCTGGGCATGCGCAGTTCAACTTAAACAACTTTGTTTCAATTGTTCGTCCAATAGACCACTTTCATATTGTCCCTCTAATATTATCGCAGTCGAAAAAGCTACATAGTCTGAATACACCATACAGTTTCTCTCTCACAAGTGGGTTCGAGTCACTCGTGCACAGTAGATGTCGCATTCATATCGAAGGCTATTTACTATACCTACATGTCTTAAACATTAAAATAAATTTATAAATGATTTTACAATTTTTTAATAAATAAACAACAATATTGTTTAGTTAACTCAAAATATTCACATTTCTGATACATGTAAAGTCTACATGCTTTTAGATTTAGTAAAGCAATAATATGTAATGTTAATTAAAACATCACGAGTCTTTGTTACTACAGGGGAAGAATAATTTAAATCATAGTTTATAAACCTGTCAAAAGGAATATGTTCTTCATATTTATCTTTTTTCTCCAGTTTTGCACACGCCCGAATCTTCTTAAGTTTCTCTAATTTTCTTTAAATCGTCTTTCTGTATACCCTCCCCTATTTCTTTAAATTTCTTCAAATTCATTCGTTTATCAGCTATACCATCTCTTTCTCCAATTTTTATAAACCCATTTCCATTAAAGAAGGAGACATGGTCTATATGGGCGGTGTGCCCTTGGTTCAATTTTCCCCATTTGCAAGCAGGCAACTTTTAAAATGTAGATTAAGTTTAAATACGGAACTAATAAAGTTACCGGGCCACGTCAGACGTCACCTGTAGCTGTCATTGAAATAAAATATAACTTTTGGTTTAGCAATGACTTTGGTTCGAGGTCTAATAGAAATGGTGCGGTCAATTTTTTAGTTCCATTTCATACTGACTACTTTAATTGATTGCTATATTTGCGAGAATAAACAAATAAACAATATAGGGTACCAAATATTCTAACGTGCGTGCTAATCTAATATACAAAACAAAATATATAAAACATTTAAAAAAGCATTGAGAGCATTACTTACTTCATTGGCAATATAATGTAATCCTTCCAATTAATTCTTATATTAATGTCATTTGCTAATTTTGATATGTGCATACAAAATCTCTCAGTTAAAAAGCAACGAGCAAATTTTGTAATTTAGACTTTCATGCCATTAAACGCATAATATTTGAAGAAATAGTTATGTTATAATGTGTCTGATATATTAAAATGAGGTTTAAATGCAGTTTTTTTCTTTCAATGAAAATGATTTTTAAGATTTGTTTAATAATGAATAATACAGTATTATTTCTCAAATTGTAATGCCCAAATGGTGTAGCCGGAGGGAGTAAACTCAAGTTTTAACTGTTGTTTGTTTGCAGTGCTCCAGGTAAATATTGGTCCGTTCATTAAATCTTTCGAGTATTTCACTAGTTCAACGTGTTCATCAGTAGGAAGAGAAGAGCCCTGAAACAAAACATATATATGCAAATGTTGGATTCAAGTTAGTGAGTGAGCTACGGTATTCATGGTAAGTCATTTCGTGAAAAGTGTATTACATTGTAAAAGTTCACTTGCAGTAGATACATCACATTCAATTTCAAACTCACAGGAGGATCGAATTCAATGTAACTTATTTCCAGCGATTTAGAGACTGTTCCTGTTGCACTATGTGTCCATTCACCAACTGAGTCATCAAACAATCCAATCGAAATACTTTGTTTGCCAGATTGGGTAGAATTTGAAGGTAGGACAACACCGACCGATTTTAATTTAGTCGTAATACCAGCATTTCCAGTAATTGTGAATCTATATGGAATTATAGAATTATAGCAAGGACCGACATTGTACATGTCATTACTTATTACAAAAATTAGTAGTAATATAAACTGGTTATTTACAAATCTTGGGAGGTTTCTCCTTTTGGTATTATTTCAAGTTTTACATTAGGTGCAAAACAAAATACAAAGATTCCGTCTACTCCGTTCGCTCTGCTTTTGCATGGATATTGCAAAGTGGCCCCAATCGACACTCTGTTAAAACCGTTAAACTGTAAAACTGAACTTAATATTTATTATCACTCCATCATAACATGCAAAAATATAGGATTACGATTTTAAAAGGATCTCTCACTTTTTTTTGCCAGACAAGATAAAGTAGTTAAACAAACGAACACATTCTCTCCAACTCAATACACCGCAATTTTGAACCTCTTCAATAAATTCATCCGCCTCCATTGTAGGAAATCGTATTAAAGAAAGGTACGGTTCCAGCACACTCCTCATATTTTTTTGGTAGTATCAATTTCTCTTTGATAACACTCAAGTCTCCCCCACCTATGAAATCAGAAGCATGAGAAATGTTATTTTAAAATTAGTTTAAATTCTAAATTGTGATTGGAAAGTGAAATGACAAGCAAGACATACAATATGCTTGAACATTCTACACAAGTAAAATTAAGTAAAATCGACATACTACAAGTTTGTAGTATGTAGATTTTACTTAATTCTATTACTAGCCAGCTAACATCCAAAAATATGCATATATGTATATGCAAATAAAATAAAATTAAATGCACAGGTTGCATAAAATGAAATTGAGAGACAATCAGTTCCATAAAAATATTTCACTCAAATAATTTGTCTCAGTGGTTTATTAATTAGATAGAATGTGATTTCCAAACATTGCTCATTATTACGTATAGAACACTTGGGCATGCGCAGACCCAAGTAAACATCTTTGACACAATCGTTCTCCCAATTATTTGAACTTTTACATTAATAATTAAAGTCCATTCAATACCTAAATGAATTGCTCAACTTTTATATGAAAAATATTTCCATTTTTGTCAAAGAAATCAAAATATAAAGTAAAAGTAAGAATTTTCGCAATATCACAATTGTAAGAGCCACATGAATTTCGTGAACTATTAAGAGCTTAATTCATATCTCTACATACCACAGGCGTAGTGGAGATTTGTTTTTGGGGTGGGGGGGGGGGCAAACTCAAAAAATGAGGTATATAAAATATGTGCTCATTTTGGAGCGAAGAGTGAAAAAGAAATGAATATAAAATACTTAAAATGAGCGAATAGCGTGAACGACTTTTGGTACTTTTTTGACAAAATAAAACATTTTAACTATTTTCCCCGGATTTCGGAAAGAGGGGGCAATTGCCCCATTGCCCTTCTGGCTACCGATAGTGCTTCATATACTAGTATTATAATACAGATAATATGTGTTCTTCATTTACCTCATAAGCGCTTTGAAGACATCCACCTCACTCCTCAAGCCCGGCATGGAATCCAAACTTAAGAATTTACGTAAATTCTCTCCAGAAAATTCAAGAAATTGATCCGAATCCAATAAACTCGTCGCATTTCTACGTCATTAACATTTAACAATGCAAACTGACGTTGTAATTTTTATATTGACAGTTATGTATAAAATTAATAGATTAATTACGCTTCAATAAATTCCCATGTATTTTTCGCCAAATCTTCGTCCTTCAAAAGTAATGCTGCTTGATAAACTGTTACCTACAACACTTTCCACGCCTAATTTGGTTTGCAATGCATGAGTGCAGTGTTCGTACAGTTCTGGGATGTCATATTTATGGCTTGCATACATCGTGGATATTGCATCTTTAACATCAACATTCAAAGAGCCAGTGTAAGCATACTGTAATAAATAAATCATATTATTATATCACTTGTAATAATGCTACTTTACATCTTTACATGGATTGGTAAAAGTTTGCTAACTAGCATTTTATTTACATCGTGTTATGCAATAAAGCAATGCAGCGTGATGGAACTGTCCGCTCCCCGCTCCACTGAAACATGGAACTGTCCGCTCCCCGCTCCAAGACTGGAACTGTCCGCTCCCCGCTCCAATACATGGAGTGGAGTGGGAGACCAAAAATCATGGAACTGTCCGCTCCTCCGCTCAAGTCCGCTCCACAAAATGTCTTAAAAGTATCTTACGTCACTCAAAAAAATGTCTCAAAAATGTTAAAAAAATGTCTTTCGTCACTCAAAAAAATGTCTCAAAAATGTCTCAAAAAAGTTTTTCGTCATTCAAATCAATGTCTCAAAAATGTCTCAAAAAAGTTTTTCGTCACTCAAAAAAATGTCTCAAAAATGGTAAAAAAATGTTTTTCGTCACTCAAATAAATGTCTCAAAATTGTCTCAAAAAAGGTTTTCGTCACTCAAAAAAATGTCTCAAAAATGTCTCGAAAATGTCTTTCGTCACTCAAAAAATTGTCTCAAAAAGGTTAAAAAAATGTCTTTCGTCACTTTAAAAAAAATGTTAAAAAAATGTCTTTCGTTACTTTAAAAAATGTCTCAAAAAGGTTAAAAAAATGTCTTTCGTCACTTTAAAAAAATGTTAAAAAATGTCTTTCGTCACTTTAAAAAAATGTCTCAAAAATGTCTCAAAAATGTCTTTCGTCACTTTAAAAAAATGTCTCAAAAATGTCTCAAAAATGTCTTTCGTCACTTTAAAAAAATGTCTCAAAAATGTTAAAAAAATGTCTTTCGTCACTTTAAAAAAATTCTCAATAATGTTAAAAAAATTGTTGGTTAAGATAAATTCACACACTATAATGATAATCAACTCATGACAACCAACTCTATGAGGCGACAAAACGAAGGAATCCAATTTCCAAGTAGAATTTGATATAGTTGTACGAAATGCATAATTCCTATACATATGGCAATATGGGAGTTCGCTTAAAACGCTTTTAACATCCATCTTTAATAGACAGTGTTTAATAGAGCCAAATGTCACTAAAAAAAGATACTTTTTGCATACAACTAACAGCTTTGGAGTGACATATCCCATTCACGGATTTTATTATTCCTCAACACAGTATAGGTTCGGTGACTGAGAAAAAGAGGCAAAGAACACGTGCAGTAGTGACAATTGCGTACAGATATTATATACGCTGTACAAAAGCAACCAACAAGCTCAAAGCTACATGAATATTTTGAGCAGTAGCTTCACTGAAAACGCTGACGCACTTATACAAATGTTTGCAATGATCGACATAAAGAACTATACTGCAGCTCGAACAATACTGGTCAACGAAATACTTTCGCTGTCTGCTGTTGAGTTGCACTCGGGTGAATTTCATTACTCGGAGGAAATTTTCTTGAAGGCGATTGCGGATTTCTTTCCAATATTAAAAAAAAGATTATGTTCCACTCGAGAACTTTGCCTTGTCAACGAATGTGCTCAACTATTTATATGCCCTGCAGGACTGGGTTCTGAGTTCGATGGACGCATTTTCGGACAAGATTAACAATGGCACAATGGAGGAACGTTGTGTTGGGTGTTCGAAGCCAAACACTATTACTCAATACGCATTTACTTTACAGGGCCCTCCACCTTTTTTGGTGTACTTGCTAGCAGCGAGCAATACCTCAGTTAGTAAAGAAAGTAAAATAAGGCTCTACGACAAACTTTGTTGGGCTTTAAATACAAACTATACGCGTACACTATTTATCACTATAAAAGAGATCGTTTTTACACAGTCTTTATTGTCGGATCAGAGCGTTATGTGTACGATGGTCTGTATCCAGAGCAACTGCACCCATTTAAACCAGTTCAAGGAAAGCACCACGTAAATTCGATTTGGTTATTGAAACAATAAAGAAATTAACACATTGTCTATTGTAAAAGTAAGAAGTATTGCACAAATTTGGATAATTTGGACTCATAAAATAAATAATTTTAAAATTGCAATAAATACTCGCATAATTAAGGTTCATTGTCATAAAATTGTGTTGTAAGGGTAATTTTTGGTGCATTTTTTAGACATTTATTTGAGTGACGAAAAACTTTTTTTAACATTTTTGAGACATTTTTTTGAGTGACGAAAGACATTTTTTTAACTTTTTTGAGTCATTTATTTGAGTGACGAAACAAATTTTTTTACCATTTTTGAGACATTTTTTTGAGTGACAAAAGACATTTTTTAACATTTTTGAGACTTTTTTTTGAGACATTTTTGAGCCATTTATTTGAGTGACGAAAAACCTTTTTGAGACATTTTTGAGACATTTATTTGAGTGACGAAAATCTTTTTTGAGACATTTTGTGGAGCGGAAGAGCGGACAGTTTCAGGCTTGGAGCGGAGGAGCGGACAGTTCCAGGCGTGGAGCGGGGAGTGTAGAATTACATATTTCAGTGGAGCGGGGAGCGGACAGTTCCAGGCTTACCTGGAGCGGAGAGCGGAAAATGGGGTATTTTGTGGAGCGGGGAGCGGACAGTTCCAGGGTACAGCAATGCAATGCATTAAAGTATTTGTATATTCTCTGAATGTGTTTTGTGTTATAATGAAAGTTGTACCTTCATGATGTTTTTTAATCCATCTGGATGCACATCGGGAAGGACAATCTATTGAAGTGAGAATATAATTTTTACGATATTATAATTGATGTAAGTTTAAACCTTTAGAAAATAACAGTGCCACTGCCAGTGCCACATAATTTTAAGATTTACAAGTACCTACGTGTACGTCAACCAATGATAATAGCATGGATTTCTAAGACGAAGTTTTTACCAAATAGCATCACCCAAATATTGGAATCTGTTATTTTTTTCAATACCTATTGGTTTTTAGTTTAGTCTGCCTTGGTCATTGGTGGCGACGTTGGCGACGTTGGGAACGCTGATCGTCTGCCTTACTCCAACCTGAATGTCAATGTTAAATGTCAACTATAACTTTGAACTTATAATTTTGAGATTTGCTTACTGTTTTACACTCCCCTTCCGTTGTTGTTGGTGTTTTTTGAGAGTTGTTGTGCCGTTGGCTGAACATTGCTTCAAACACTGGGGATGCGATGACCAAAAATATTTTATGGCAGGAAATTGGCACTTGATCCTTTCCAACAAGAAATGTGACATCATGACAAATGTCTGGGATTTTATTCTCCATGGCAGCCACCATTCGCTTGTGCATCGAATCCAAATCCTTCCTCCAACACATCTTGACTTATCAAATTATTATCAACTCGAAAATTAATATAACTTTTTTATGAGCAATTATATATTTTAGTTTGAATTTGTTGTAACTGTTGACTGTGTTGACTGTAAGTCGATGAGTGAAATAAATATTGTTGCTGTTGGGTAAATTCAGATTTAAAATTATCCGCCGTTCAGCGACTTCAAGAATAAATCAAAATTGTCGTCTTAAATGTTCTGATGAAGAGAGCTAATGAAGGTGCATGTATTTTAGTATTTTACTGTAAAGAAGATTGTGGTTATGAAATGCTTTGTTTGTGGTGCATACATAGGAAAGAGCAAATTGCAAAGAGTGACACTGAGATTTATTTAAACTGTTAAATACAATAAATGCTACTCTAGGCAATTATTGCTATCAATGCATATACACATTAAATAAGTATATAAATCCGTATTTTTAGCATTTGCCTAAGGCATAATCTGATCATTTCTGGTACAAAGTATTCTTTCATCATTTTATGTATTTTTAATGAATTGCAAGTCCGCTGCGATATATGGAAGAAACATTAAAAGTATTACAACACTGTGTTGGGTAAACGTTTACTATATTAAAATTAAAGCGAGATATAAATCCCTTTACTTAAAAAATAATGAAGTAAAATGCCAAAATGTAAGTGAAAACTGCAAGTGACAATACATATGAGCTAAATATTACATCAAATCAGACATAGCCATTGGTGTGCTAAATACTACATCAAAACAGACAGGCTCATCGGTAATTCATAAGACTCATATTAACAGAATTTATTGTTACAAACTCTGTACCTAACGGTAGACAACTTTTCTAATTATGGTTTCACTCTTGGTTTGCCTGTAGGAGTAAACGTTGATAAAGGATCACGATAATGTTCTTTGAACCACTTGAAATATTTATTTAAAGAATCAAAGTTCTGCTGTCGGAAGCGGAAACCATCTGGATTTACTGTTATAAATTCGTGAGTAACTGTATGTCTTGGCAAATACGACAGTACGAACTTTCCAGGGTACTCTTTGGCCGCATGGAGAACGTAGTGAACTTAGTTTGCATTTTTCTTCCTTTCCCCTTGCAAAAATTCTTCTGCCTGCTGTTTATTAGCGCCGTTTAGAGAATTGTAATATTTAAAATTCAATATATCACGAGCATATGAAGCCATAGGGTTGACATGACGAACTATGATTTCGTCCAAATCTTCAAATCCATCTGTGCCAATCCATAAAGACTGCCCTAAGCTGAAAGCATTTTCCTTCCTCTCTTCACGGACATCTATATGCTAATATACACCTTTTGCCACCTTCCAAGTAACAGTCAAATGATCAGCACCCTGTGTAAACGCGCAAATCAAACAATTAATTTCTACAATTCAGTTGTCGTAGGAGTCTTCCTTCAGATTCCTCAGCCACAAAATAAAATTAAAAATATACTTTCCAAAACCATTGTTTATAGGTAGTACTAGAAAATAGGCCCGTTCTACGAAAAGGATTACTAGGAGGTAGTTGAATTATCAGTGCGACCAACAAGCCAAGTCAACCTACGACAATAGTTTATCCTAGCGGGCGTTCACTTCCAAAAACTGTATAATTTATTAATGGAAAATTACAAAAATATTTTTTAGGTACAAAATATTCTTAGAAAACTTTTCTAGGGCTGAAAATTATTTCTTCAAAAGTCTAACTGTCTTTGTCTTGGTTTTCGGTAAGTCAGAAGCAATGAATTTAGGTTCAGTGCGGAGACAAAGACAATAGGCTTTTAGGAAGTACGTATAGCACGTCAAGATACGTATAAAAGTATTGTAAAGAGTTTACTTGCACTGTACTTCGATGAACACCCAGAAAAACTGTTTAACGACGATCGCTCTATCGTGCGCTTCCTTGCTTAGTTTAAATGATTTCGGCCACTCATTTTTTGGCACTATTGTCGCGAATTTACCAGTAAAATTACTAGCAATACAAAACATTAATACTCACTTTGCTTGATGGTCGAACTATCACTTCCCCTTGTTCCATTTGACCCATCAACTTTTCAGACTCTTGGTAGGAAATATTTTTAAATGAGGGGTGGACAATGACTCTTTTAGCGTATGTTTGACGATGCTTCCGTTTTTTGAAATCATCCTACTTCTTCACAAGTTTGTCTTCGGTCTCTATCATAATAAGGATCCTTAGCAGGTCTGCGAACACGAAACGGTATATATAGAAAATACATTTAGTTATATTTTAAATGCTTATCAATCTGTAAATAAAAATAACAGGTATTTACCTCCACTCATGTTTTACGTCCATTAAATCCGATGTTCTTGAGGTGCATTCTACTGAAAACCGATCTACATCAATTTTTACAATTCGGCAGTGGATGGTCTGAAATTTCTTGACTCTGTTTTCTGGATGTGTTTCTTGTTTATCTGATAGCTTGGCAATAGGAATAAAGCCTGAGATTCCGTTATCCAAACGTATATGTACACCAGTCGCTTGACCAGGACAGTCACCAGTATCAAAATGATTCCACACCTGAAGAAAATAATAAAAAGTTACAACCAATAACAATAAATATATTTACACTTGAGACGTAACTCGTGTTTACCTTAGACAAATCAGAAAAATCATTTTTCAAACAAAACGAACACTGCCACATTCCAGTGTCTTCATTTCTAACTGGAATTGCATTATCTAATTGTTCGCCTTGCGGTTTCTTGTGAGCAATGCCTATGAAAGAAAATATTTTCGGCGGTTAAAACTATGAGAGATTGTAAGCAACATGAGCTATAAGAGCCAATAAAAACATATTCACCGGCCACTGTTGCAGTTACTAGTTTTCCAATATACAACGTTTCTGGAGT
>JAQFYB010004504.1:0-16108 GCA_034694085.1 Pogonognathellus longicornis
CATACTTATGACACTGATATGGATACAGCATACATAATATGACATCTTCAATTTTCCGTTGTGTCACAGTATTGTTGAGTGATATAAGTATTTGAATAGTATTATTGAAAAAGCTTTCATTGAAAATGCTTGTTACAATGAATGATGTTTTTATTGTATGCTACCAGGTTGTGTTTGCTATTTGGAATTCAGACAACTTGGCAGTTGGCACATGTGCGCAAACAATAAAAGAATAAAACATACTATCATGACACACAATACACCAAACAACCTCGTATGACAATGAAAGTTATGGTGTATAGGATTGACTGTAATTCACACTATAATATTAATTCACTGCGTTAATTGCAATGATAATGTTTTATTATAGTATCTACCTGTCATTTATGTGCAGATAGCTCATTTTACACACGCCTTGAATAAAAATACATGTTTTTCTGTCAATCTGTCAAGTGTTTTTGTGAATGACATGAACTGGATTATCGGCATACATAAAAGTCAAAGATAATGATTACTCTTCAGCTTAAGCCGCATTTCTCACGTCTCTGACATAATTGATTGCTCAGATCCACACGTCCACACAAACAAACCTTTTTATATAACTTGCACAATTTGGATTGTTATGAAATGAATGTAGTGCAAAAGACTCCATTGTTAGTAGGCACTCTATAATACGCACGGAGAAATATCAAAAATATTTGTACACCAATAAAATATGCGGAGTAGCAAGTATGACTTAGATTGACATTAATTTTAAACGCATTTCTTTAAGACACAATATTTACTAGTTCTAAATACTATGTATCTGTCATTCCATACTGCTTGAAATTGAACAAAAAATTCTGTCTGAAGAAAAAAAACTCACTCAATCCAATATACATGTAAGCCATTTGTTTCGGATCTAGTTTAATGCAAATAAAACTGACAAAAAGAAGAAATGAGAAAAATAGTTACATAGAGAAAAAACATTGATGTTAGATAAACTCGTGTTGATGTTTCCACTCACTCAAATGAGGTCAATTCTGCTAATTAATTCCTGTTACTACCTGACATTACCCGCTAAACTATTTTGATTTTGTTTTATCATTTATGTCAACTAGGACTTTGCTATGCCGAATTCGGGGCCAGAGTTCCAAAAGCAGGATCTGCTTACGTTTACAGCTATGTTTGCGTTGGTGAACTAATTGCTTTCATCGTGGGATGGAATCTAATCATGGAATACGTAATAGGTAAGTAAGAGCTAATTGAATGATTGAAGAAACACATGTATCTCTAGTGAGTTTGGTGTATCAAATATAATTAGCACGTGATTTTGTGTACACACACGAGAAGATATTATTATACATAGCTACCTACAATATTAATCTATATGTACCTACACTGGTTTTCAGAAAAATCTGGTTTATGCTTTCAGGAGTCGCAAGTGTTGCAAGAGGATATTCCGGATACGTTGATTCCTTGCTAAGCGAAAGGATGAGTCACGCTTTCAGATCTTTTATTCCAATTGATATACCTCATTTGTCCCCATATGTCGATTTCTTCGCGTTGGGGATAACGCTCGTTCTAACATGTATGAAACACGCTCAAAAGTTGTGACTGAATTACCTAGATTTTTTTAAACCTGAGAGTAAAATGGAATCTATCCAAAAAACTGAAGAATTCAAGTTCAATTGCCCCATATCTTAAAAGCAGGGATTGAACTTCAACTACATTCTAAAAACAATTTGAACTTTTAACTTTTTCTATGTACTTGATAACTTGCTATAGAGTCAGCTCTCAGGATTAAGAAAGTTCAGATAGTTTGTTGAGAATACATTTATATAAGCCAGTGTTCAATTATTTGTAATTGTAATATTATCCTTCTGGGAGAGTATTGAACTTGTGTCTCTCTTTGTCTGCAATTATTTTTAGTCATCCTGGCATTTGGAGTGAAAGAATCGTCTCTATTCAACAACATTTTCACCGTGCTCAATCTAGTGGTTGTTCTCTTTGTTATCGTAGCTGGATCTATTTACGGTATATAGAAGACTTTATGATATTTCTTAGCACATTATCATTTAACAGTCCCATCATTATCCACCAATATTTATTATTATATTCGTGGTATTGGCAGATGGGATTACTAAAACAATGTGTAGACTTTGTCCATAATAACAAAGTGATATTTCTATGTGTCTACAGCCGATCCGAAAAATTGGGCACTGTCGGTGGATGATATTGACAAACTTTTGGCAAACGACACGGTTCACAATATTACAGCCGCTGACATCGGGGCAGGAGGGTTTGCACCATTCGGTTTCAGTGGAATTATGAAAGGGGCTGCCACTTGTTTTTATGGTTTCGTCGGTTTTGATTGTATTGCAACGACTGGAGAAGAAGCAAAGAATCCTCAGAGAGCCATTCCACTTGCAATCATCTTCTCGTTGCTCTTCATCTTCATAGCTTACAGTGGCATCAGTGCAGTTATCACAATGATGGTTCCATACTTCCTCCAGGTACCTATAGCCAGAGACGGGTTACATTCGGATTATGGCAAATACTACTTGCTATTCTTTATTTACTGTAGTGACCACATCAAAAGGAATCTCCAGTCTTTATATGCTTATAATTAGTCATTTGGATTTTCAAAAATTGTAGCAACCATTTTATTTTATTTTAGGATGCTCATGCTCCATTACCCGCAGCATTCACCGGCGTTGGATTTACTGTAGGCACATGGTTTTGTACCATTGGAGCTTTATTCGGTCTCAGTACATCTCTTTTGGGATGTATGTTTCCAATGCCCCGGGTTATTTATGCTATGGCTTCTGATGGAGTACTTTTCAAGTTTTTGGCCAAGGTACATCCAAGGTTTCAGACACCATTGATAGCAACAATTTTAGGGGGCAGTTTCGGGGGTGAGTTATATCTTTTTATGGACTTCTTCGATACATCAGTGCATCATCGTATCACCCTTTTACTTACAAGGCTCTTTTATTTACCGACTCCAACCTCGTTTACCTCATTTACCCTTTACTCAATGCTCAGTGAACAAACCAGTATACACGAGTAAATGAGCACGCTAAGTAAACGAAGGCTATCATTTGTCCTACCAACAACCTACCGAACCGTTATGCTACATGTATCAATGTGTCTTATCTTACCATCCCTTTTTAGTAGCACTTAATGGCTAAATCCAATACCTAGTACACCTTATAAGAAATATTACATCGATTTTACCTTCTATTTTTTGGGTATAGGCTTGATGGCTGCTCTTTTTGAGTTGGAGGCTCTTATCGACATGATGTCAATCGGCACACTAACAGCATACACTTTAGTAGCTGTTTGTGTTCTGTGTTTAAGGTAAATAGAAGTTGTTTGCTCCTTGTATCATTATTGCTTATTTCGGAAGTTCTTAAACCAAGGCCGTTTCTGCCACTGCCGTATTTCTCCTTACAATTAGTATAATATGCAATGATATTGGAATATAGGTATCGTAAAGATGTTGATGGTGCTGATGACATTAATGAATCGTGTGTTTTTGACGAATCTTTAACAATCCGTAAATTCATGGTACAATTTTTCAACTACAAGAGACTAAAAGTGCCAAATGCGTTATCGTCTTCCTTTACAAACTGGAACGTTGTCATTTACTGTAATTTACATTCAAAGTTCATTTCTTATTACTGAGGTTTGTGTATATGTAATTGCATTTATTTGTGATTCATAATTCATGATGGTTTTATGGTTTCGTTTCTTAGGTGGTCTAGTAGTGTGTTTTTGCATTGTAGCAATATTTTGGGAAGAGAATATCCTGAATAAAGAGATTGGATCTCTTGTCGTTTTGTCTGTAATTGGAGGAGCTATGGTGTTTCTATTAATTTCTCTCACATGTCAACCCGTGTCAAGAGTTAATTTGACATTTAAAGTAAGGATTGCCTTTATATAATAAGTATAAAAAAAGCTGTAAGAAAAAGCCATGCAATTAGTAATTTGGATGTTCTTTGCTGCATTCAGGTTCCTCTTGTGCCTCTTATTCCTGGTATCAGCATTCTGATTAACGTGTATCTCATCATGAAGCTCTCCGGTGCAACATGGGTTAGATTTGCTGTGTGGATGGGTATTGGATTCTTGTTTTACGGCTACTGTTTGTTTAGTGGTACAACTGATTCTTCCTATAACGCTCAATTAGACGACAAGAACAAAAGAAAGTATTCTAAAATCTCGGTTGCCGAAATCGGGAATTTATCAATGACCCCTGTGCGACTCTCTAACGGAAAGCCAAAGGTAGACTCCAATGGTAAAGAAACAGAGTCTAATGGAAACTCAATACATATGACTTCAGCTGAAAATTCGAATCGTGTATCTGTGGCTAACGGAACTCATGTATTAAACCAAGATTCCAATATAAATGAGCATGTACAAAAGGCTGCTGCAGAAAATGTTAAGAATGAGACCACATCCCTTATAACGGCTGGAGGAAGCAATGCAAACGGTAAAAAAGAAGAATCTTTAAACGCTGCAAAAGACTGCATTGATTCCATAATGGCACTGGCTCATATGCATTCTGTTGCCCAAAACAGCTTAAAGAATAATAAAACTGAAAATTTAACACCGATTGTACAATCAGAAAGCGAAAAAAAGAATATTCAAGATATAAACATTAGGTTTGCATATATAATTCTGTAATTAATATGTTTATAACAAGAAATTATTGTTAACACAGTTATATTTTCTGACATTTTCCAGGATAAGAAAAAATATTCCACCAACTGCTGCAGCAGTAGAATCATCGAAGGCAACATTAGATACAGGTGCCATGAAAGAAAAAATGTTAAGTATACATAATCAGGCTCAAGAAGTTCTCAAGAATTTGCATGGGGAATCAAAAGGAGCTAAGGTCACTTTAACTACATTGGTTTTAGAATCGACACCTGTACCGGAAGTTATTACCAGTTCGCTGAATGCTGATGAAGCACCGAATGAAGTAGTAGAACATCATAAAGATGAACATCATGTTCCTGCTAGCGATATTCAGTTGGATGTGGCTTTGGGCTATGATGCTGTAGATTCATATACTAAAACAGGAGGAAAGATACTTTTAGAAACTTTGAGGACTGTTTCTCCGAATTTGCTAAATGCAGAAAAGGAATCTATCCAGGGAAAGGATGACTTGTAAGAAATAGCTTGACTGAAAACACTCTATTTACTATTAATTACAGTTTGAAGGTTATAAGTTGATGAAATATTTCATTTATGTAGGGAGTCCGAAGTATTGGGCGAGCAAACTATTCCCAATGTACATCCAGTTGATAAGAATGAGAGTGCCCCTGAAGACTTAATGCAATTCCAGGAAAATGAGAAACCGAATGCACCTAAGGAGTTGGTTGAGTCCTCGACGACTAAAATTAGGACACCTTCTCAAGTGGAGTGTGATCTAACTCTAAGAGAGCTTGAAAAAATTGTAGAGGAAGTTGAAGGCTATACATCACTATCTTCTTTACCTGATGAAGGTTAGTTTTTGAATGCATCATTAATTACTAATTACCAATTTTATATCATGAAAGAGAAATTAATATAGTTTTTTTCACCCCAATAGTTCCCAACACATCTTCAAATGCAAATGTCGAGGAGGATTCCATTATAGAGAATAAAAAGAAGCTGATCTCTGGAGAGGTCGAAGAATTAGTTGTAAATACTGGTAGTGAGCAAAATAATTTGGAATCAAGAACTGCTCAATTGGACCAAGGAAAGACTTTATGAGCTAAAATATTTTATAGGGATTGATAAAATTGATAGAGTGTGTACATATAGTATATATTAAAACGTACATGTGTTTGTAATAGAGTACTTATATATGATGTTTTGAATGTTCAATGATGGTATCGGTATTTGGCTATTTAAATATAGGCACACTACATGGCAGGAACTTATAGGTAGTATATTTACCCGTATTGCCATTTACTTGCTTGCTCAGTGTCGCTAAGTACTGCCTGTGCCAACCTTACATGGTATACTGTAAAATATTTATCGTTCAAATGTATATTAGTGTGTATGCATCATTTTGAATAATGATAAAAATACTTTTTATGAAATTAGCCTACAAATCCGCAAATAACAAATCCTACTTCATTAGTTTCTCCACCCAAACAATTATACAAATATTTTTACGATTTGCATGCGTATTATGAGAGAGAACTTACTGTTCATTTAATAAAATTGATCTATATACCTTCAAGGAATTTACTGTGTAAAAATGGTCCAAATTATTTCACTTTGTAGTACAGACTCATTGCTGTCTTTCTTTCCAAAGAAATGCATAATTGAAAATTATGTTTGTATCATTATTTTGTACCCGTATCATTATAACTTCCGCGAACAATCTAGTCTGCATTACCGGTAACTGAATCTTAGAAGTCACAAAGCAACTTATTATGCTATATGGAATGTAAATGAAGTGTGTGTAATGTAATGATGTGGTTTAACTAGTGTACCTAGTTTAATTTGCTCAGAATAATGAGACTGTTTACTAATAACAAAATAGCTACTAAGAGTAGGTAGTCTTAACAGAGTGCTTTATCTTTCACTTACGATTAGTTAGAAAACCCACATTGCATATTTGTTATTTTACAGATAGTGCATAGCGGGGAGATGCATATAAGTAGTTATGTAGTAAATAAGGTTTAAGTGTATTCATGTGTCGGTGTGTACAAACATTTCATAGTAGTTCGTACCGAGAAAATGAATGGTGGGTTTGGGTACATGTTACAAAAGCAGAGATTGGCAATGGTGTGGTGGTCGTAGTACATAGAAGATAATAAATATAAACATTAAAGACACCGAAACACGCAAATGAAGCCATCATTGGTTTAGGTTGTAGTTGTAATTGTGACCTGGGTGGAATATTTTAGCAGACACATTGACGATGAGTGTCATGAAGAGTATGACAAAGTAAAAAATGGCAAAGTTATTTATTTCTCTTTTAGTGCGTTCAGTATTGCGGATATTAGAATTTAAGTGGCAGAAGCTATCCATGTGTAGTCGGTGTAAAGAAACAAGAAGAGTTATTACTTGTACCTTGTACGTACTCACAATCAGTATACCACACTATGACTGTGATACGAGCCGAAATGATGGCATGCATGTTTTGCAGAAACAGATAGCACCAATACACATTGCTTAAGATGTAGTTTTAGTCTTGTAGTTCCGGGAAAGACAGATTGTAAACGACATTGACACGGTGTGCGTGGAAGGAACTCTTTAATATGGAAGCATCATGTCGTTCTTTCGTTTATGTCTCTGGTGTACAAACGTAAGTAGAAAAATGTACTACAACAGTACAGTAACAGTACAAGCTGCACAGAAAATAAGAGAATATTGGTGCACGAATATTATTGCCAGAATTGACTTTGACTTTCTTTTGGTGGTTGAGCGAGCAGCGACTAAGAAAAACGTATTTGATTTGAGCTGGCATGGTGTGGTATGCCTCGCTATCCTGGAATATGTACTCAAGCTGGGTTTTCTTAGTATAATCTCAAGTTTTGGTTAGGCTTGACTGGATGTGATGGGAAGGGATGTGTAGTAAAAGCCAATATGGGAAACTGGAATAAAAACTTGGTTAGGTCTGTCACCGTAAAATTGATAGATGGCTGTGATACAATGTATTTCCATTCAGAGCTCCTTTCTCTGCATTCACTGCTGCTAGGAGCAAAACGACAAAACAACATGGGACGAGAGAAGAAAACAAAATACCTATGTCATGCAACCAGGAAGTAAAATCAGAATCTTTATAAGCAAAGACCAGACGCAGGGCAAAAGAATCGGACAAGAAATTTCCTCAAGATGTGCTTTTTCAGCTTACTTTAACTCAAGTGCTCCAAGTAAGTCCAACCAACTTTCTCGCTCAACCAAATGCTTCTTCCGCAACGGCCAAACTAAACTACACACATTTTCAACTCAACGACATATTAACTAACAGTGAACCCCATAATATTTGTATTACATACATACCTGGGTATTTTAGGCATGCTACAAAATTCTTCTTCCCCTTTTTACTAGTAACTGAAACAGCCATTCGCATTCATACAAAATAGTACCTTGCTTGTGTTCGTACTGTTAGTTTATGGAATTTCTCCAATGCATTAATAACCAAATTGCATAATTGAAGGAGCAAACAAAAAAAATTAACGTTGTAATTTAATCTTTTTATTCTTGTAATACTACCGATGAGTGCTCAGTTTTATAAAAAGTGTGTGTTTGCCGTCAATAATGTTCTCTGCCCTAGATTTCAAAAACCATCGGAGATAACTGGTAGGTGTATTTTAGGATCAATGGTTTTGGGAAATGTTTTTATCATTCGATTAAGCTAAATAACACTTCTCTAGAAGTTATAGTTTTAGATGGCAGAATGCAAATTTTTGTTAATTATGGCTATAGTTTATTAAGGGATTTTAGGAAAACAAATTGAAAAAGAGTGAGATGTATTTAACTTTGTTTTTGTACGATTCTTCTGTTGTATCGAGTCTGCGTGTGCTATCAGTATACGTGAAAGTGAGATTTGGAAGAAATCCTTCTTTTTCAGGTTGCTTGGCTTTGAGTCAGGCGTTCTGTGGGAAGAGAGAAAGGTATTTGTCACACATGGACTAGTATGTTGTATAAAAGTGACAATACATGAAAGAAAACCACATCAGTGTTCAGTGTTAACTGACAGTTTGGAAGAGAAACTGTGAACGGGAGGAAGAACTCATTTGCCTGGGTTGGTGGTGGTGTGTGTGTCTGTCTAAAGCTGAAGGTGTGCAGTGTGCGCGATACATTTGTCCTTTTGCTTAGTTTTGTAATAGACGAAGAGTACTTGAGAGGAGAAAGAGAGTGGTAAAAGTAAGATTCCGAAACAAATACACACAGAGCGAGAGAACGGTCGGACACGACACAACAAATCGGAAGCTTGGTTCTGGAAAGTTGTTCCCTTGCTTTCCTATACGGCTCTTGAGAGAGTGGAGTAAATCCGCTTAGAGTTACTGGGATAGCTTGAAAAGTGCAATCTAGTTGAGTTACAGTCTTGAGTCGTCACTCGGAGAGTCATCATCAACTAACATCCATTGCAGAAAGAGCAAATCCCTTCTGTGCAGTTTTGCAGTCTTCTTTCTCTCTTTCTGTCCTCCTGTCAGTTCAGATAAGTAAACGAGAAGCTTAAATGGAATCAAAAGAAAAATATTTTATAGTAAAACAGTAGTGTGGGCTTTCAAGTGCCGTGGCTTTGTTGAATGTACATAGAGCGAAAGAGAGCGTCAAGAAATATCCGAGACACAAAACTCTCTTATGTTTGTAACATACACAGATACACATAACGAGTCTGTTCTTCAACGTTCTCGAGTTAAGAACAAAAGTCAGAGGGATAAATAGTTGCTTTTGAGTTTTGAGCTGTAGGAGCAGAGTGATTAAAACATTATTGTCTTTAATAAATCTCAATTTTTGGATCATTCATGTTGTAATTAAGAGAAGACGCGGTGTTACATGAATCTTTCTGTAGAGCTACCTACACAGTTTGTTACAGCTGTTGCCCGTTTCACTTTCGTTGACTTGAACCGACATTGTAGATAAGAACGGAGTATAGCACATTCGTAACTATTTGATGACCACATCAATTCAATTCAACGAAACCAGAAAGTTGGTCCGTGCCCAAGAAAATGAAAAATGTGAACAAATTAAAACTTTCAACAACAACTGGTTTCAAGGATAAAACAATCATGAAGAATATCAATGAGTTTCGTTGTCCTGTTGTTCTAAACTAGCAACTAATCTCATCATGCTCTACTCTGGGTATTCTGTTACAAAACTTATTATATCTGAGTTTGAGTTCCTCCTGTGAAAGTCAGCGTGGCAGGCAACGCTCTCCACTCTCCGCTGAATTTCTTTTTTGACTTGACGTGACTTCTTTTCCTTCTCTTTATTCTACTTCCTATACTTCTGGGAATATGAATGAGAAAGATGAGACAAACTCAGACTCAGGTACAGTAAAAATTTTCCAAACTTAAGTTAACAAAGGAAATCTCCCTGTGGAGGTGAGTCTTCTAAAGATTATATCTTCGTTTTACCTTTCGTCTACATTACCCTACATTCATTCTCGGCAACGAGAAAATAAGAAATGTAGAAACACCAAAGTGCTCTACTCCAGTCTGGACGCTTACAACTTGTAAGTTTAGTTTCTCATTGCACGTTTAACAAAATGAAACTTGTGGATTGTAGAACAAACTCCTAAACTTCCTTCAGATACTCTTCTTTCTCTCCACGAAACAACAAAAAGTGTAAACTTATTAAAATATCCATAACCTGCTTCTCTACACATTATATTACATTACAACAATACGTGTCATAAAAAAATATGTGAGACTGTTTGGTAAAACTGACATGGCTGGGAAAAGAGCTGTTGCTGCTTATCTCATGTTAATCGCCTCGTTTGTCAGCACTTTCGTTATTGAAGGTAACAAACAATACATCAAATTCATACATTAAACTTTAATACTTTAACTAATTATAATTCAACTACAAACTGACAATATCTACCTACATCATTAATTAATACATTCTTTAGCAGTAGAGATTACGCGTGTTACACTTTTAGACAAGGGAAGATATACGAGGTACAATGAAGTAGAAATAAGTACCTAATCTAAAGCACCTATATATAAAACACAGAATCATAGATAATAATATTCTCAACTCAGATAGCACACAGACTCTAACTTCACAATTAAACATACTTTGCCAATTAGTAGTTTAAATGAGTGATTGGGATTGTTTATAAAGATCAAAATTAATTGCAAAACTTTTACTTTCATTGTAATCCGGATAATGGAAAGAAAACTTATTTTGGCTTGAAATTGCGACCAGATCAATTCAGTAAAACCAAAAATATTTTAAGCAATTTTTAACAGATAATTACTACGAGCAATGGTTGTGTACTTAATACCCTGGTGTAATACTGCCTATACTGCCTTTCAACCTGGCGAATATAAACTTATAATAAGAAAGTTATATTTAGGTAGTACTAGAGGTGCGACCGAACCGAACATGTTAGGTTCGGTTTGGCCAGTTCGGCCACTATATACTAATACCGAACAAGAATTTTGAGCAAATCCCGAACCCAACCCAACCAGAAATGTCTTCGAACCGAACCCGAACACAAAAAACCTGTTCGGTCTCAACTTCAATACTTAATTATTTGGTTTGAATGAATAAATTATCTTCAGTTATATCAGAATATTATGCAGTTTTATGGGTAAATGTTATGCATTCAATTGGCGGTTCTTGCAATCTCGGGTTAAAAAATAATTCATTCATATTAATATGCATTGCCTACCTAGCATCTACTATATTATATACACCTACCTATGCATTATTTCTTGCCATTCTTGCCCTTATTTTTGTTTTTATATGTATATAGGTATAACTTAATTGAATTCCAAAATCTAAAATCTTAACATGCAAATTAGTCACCATCGAATAAAGGATTACTTTGAACTCTTTAATTTAAAATATCTTTTCCTGAAACAGTCATTTCAAAAGAATAATTTAATTTTTGTTTTATAATAAACAATATTATAATATGTATGCTATAAATAGCAAGTCTTCAGCTTTCCGGTTAACATGCAGTAACTTATCAAATGTGTGCGCCTGTCCAGCAATAAACACTTTGTCTTTGTTAGCTAATGCCAATAATATTTTCATTGAAAATAATAGCTTGAAATTCTTCATATCAACGTCCGTTTCATAACTTACGTCATAAAATTTTTCAATGTCTTCCGGTTGTTCGAGATATGCTTCTCAGAACACCGCGATTTCATGTAAATATATTATATTTAGATTATATGATTTCTTGTAGTACTAAAGAAAACTGACGAGTTTACTCTTGAGAGGCACATTAGACTTCCTTTCAGTCAACACATGTATGATATGGTTAGGTTTTGTGATACCACCTTCCAACAGTTCCACTATTTCTCTGTTTGTATGAGTGCTAAGTCCATGTTCATACGAATTGTTTTCGCGATTATGTTCACAATTTTTTAGTTGCGTTTTTATAGAAGGGAGTAATTGGATAAACACGACATTTACTACAGATGCACTATTATACAATAATATACTTGAGATTATTAATTTTTGCACCTCAAAATTTGCATGTTTTTCAAAATACATATCTACATAATAAATTTACTTTTGGGCAGGTTACATGGAGTCATTTATGTATGTATTTAAGCTGCACTAAAGTTTATTCTTTGAAATGTCTGTAAGTATTCAAAGGAAAAGCGATGCTTTAATGAATGATCATTAATGATAAGTATCACTCAAATAGGTCAAAGATGACAAAAACCTTATCAAATGAAAAGTTTGTCCAAGTTGTTTGAGCTTTTTAATTATACATCTATACCCATATTTTAAGCAGCTTAGTTTATATATAATTAATTGCGTGCATCCCCAAGGGCCATAGAACTGTAGTGTCAGTTGCCTATTGAAAATTAATTCCGATCTTTAAACTTTGAAAGCAGTAAAAATAGTTTTTGCAAAATCCATAGAAATACTACTATAAGACGAGAGACATTTTCGTTGAAGTCTAGTTTATAGGTACACTTAATTCGAAGCGTATCATTATGAGTTGACTTTGCGTAGTGAATAGCTCATCAGGTCGTGTCCTGTCAGCATTAATTAAAAAAGCTGTTTGATGAGTGCCAGCCTGTAGTTTGTTGAAAGTTTATTTTTACAGTGTCGTTTAATTGCTGGCCTGAAGATGCCATGAAAAGGGAAGTATAATATAGAAGCAGGGAGAGCATTTGGGTTAACACAAACAACCAAAAAGATAGTAGTACTAGGTAGTTGTGTAGTCGTAGTGTTAGTAATAGGAAAGCGGATAAATTTCCTTTAGAACAGTGCATGAGAGATACTGAGACAGTGCGAGGGAAGAAAGGAATAGGAAAATGTTATGAAAAATTGAAGGAGACAGAATACACGAAGGATAAGGATAGAGTGGAAGATAAAAGGTTGAGTGTAGAGGAGCAGAGTGCTGAGCTCGAGCTAATATGATAAAAGGAAAAGGAAACATTGTCGTTGTTAATGGGATAAGAGTTTTGTTGTATTTGTAAGTAAGCATGTCTGTGTCGTGTGTTTGTGAAATGTGTACGTGTACGTGTGTAGCGGTGGTAGTAATGGGAGATATAGTTTAGTAAGTATATGTACAAGTGGAAGTAATTAAGACTGTGACATTCATTAACAAGGATGTTGTTTCATTTTCATTTTGTCGGCTGCTATTAAAACCATTAGAGCAGAACTTATTGGACTTTTATGCTTGTCTTAGTCTCACAATCACCAAGGATCCATTACCAAGCCTTTGAGCGTAGCATGAGACTCAGCTGTGTGATATGAAAGGAGGAGCGAGTCTCTAAATATTAGCACAAAAAACAAATCTTTAATTATTTGTCATTCTCATTTATGCATAGTTAAGTTTTTCCATACGCACTATGGCATGGCATGACACGTGCACTACAATATCCAATAATTTTTGCACTACTTTTTGCGCATACATACCATGAATTGCTATAAAGTCATGTCATTGAATTAGGTTTACGTGCTACACGTACCTAAGTAAAGTGGTAAGTACTTTATAAGTAGGTGCCTATGTATGTATGTAGAAGATGTTCACAGTGAAGTTGAAATGATATTTTTTGTGTTTTGAGTTGTATCTTGTGTCTGCAAATTTATACTACCTACAGGAAATTACATTTCTCCCTTCATGAGGGATAATAAGAGTGCAATTTATCTCATTTTGAGCATATTATGAGAATAGAACTTCCCTGCAAAATACTAGACTGTAAATATTGTGTAGTCTTACTTATTCTTGTAAATACACAGAAATGGCAAAAGTATGGCACATATTATGGTAGTAGTCACGTACAATATAGGTACGTGTACGTGTCTTATAGCCAACGGTTATGATACTATGTCATCAACAACACATAAGACATAACAAGGGAAATATTTACAAAGGTCTCTCTGACTTTGTAAACATTTATGAAGACATGACTCGCTTGTTACGTTTAGGTAATATGAATCGAGGTATAATGAACGCGGTTCTTTATTACATGCACAAACGAACCTGCAGTAATTGTACCGAAGCAAACGTAGGAGTCTTAATGGCCAAAATATTTGTCCCTAGACGAAAAAGACAAGGAAACATGGAACAGTTAGTGGAGGTTTGGTTGTGGTGCATGCTATGAGAAAATGAAAGAGGAGTAGCAATTGGCAATAGCATTATTATGTGATTCTGTATAGAATAGGTAGTTAGGGAAGAGAACCGGTGGAAAAGGATAGAAGAAATTGGGAATGGCAAGAGAGTCTCAATAAATCACGAAGCAATTCATAAATATAATCCCAGCGTGTTTAAAGCGAGTTTAGTTGAGTTGAGGGGGATGTGATGTGTTCCCCATTTGTCATGGATCTGGGACTATGACTATGCAAATCCTAGAATTAAGAGTGACGGCAACGATTCATCATGTTGAAAAATCCTGCAAAGAAATATACCCAAGAATGAAGAACTATGCATAGTAGTAGGTAGTTGTATAGAGTTGACTTGACTTGGACTGGAGTTGGTGAGAATGTTAGACAAGAACTTGTAGTAAGTACTTACTACTGGTATCTTACATACCTTATGTAATACTTCACACTACCACTATATTATATGACAACATGGACATACACAAATTGTTATAAAACCAATACCTACCTATACATTAGTGCGCTACCGTTACGGATTGACTTTCTGTATGAATTGAGACTGCAAAAATAACGAGCATGGTGTCCATGCTACAGTACATAAGAATTCTATGAGTAAAGTCTAAAGAAAAACTTTTTCAGATGATACCTACATCGAGAACGGAACAAGGAAGCAGAAAGCACACTATATACTTTCTTCTTGACGACATACCTATCGACATACCTATAATGTACTACTATTACATAGTATAATAATGTACACACATATGTATACTTACTACTTACTAAGTATTGCCACATGCATATAGTGTAAACCAAAACGTGGGCAGGTGTATGCAACGCATGCATGAACCACACATGGTACATGTAGAATAGAGGTACACAACACACTTTATAGCTAGCTTATTTGGCTTAGACATACAGGAAATTTTTATGTGAGTAAAATCTGTTGTAAAAAGTATGGTGGGCATTATAAGATATAGGTACGTAGGACATTGAGTCAGTGAGTGTAGTTTTTAGTTTGTTATGGGGCGAGTACACAGGGAGTAGGTAGAGAGACAGATATTGGATGACATGCCACAGCAGGAAAGACAGATACGTATGTGTAATGGAGACGTGGAGACGGAAGAATATTTGTCGCCTCTTCTCTATTAAAGAAAAGGCTAGCTAATTCACTTGTCAAAACTGTCACGGGGTTTTGTCAGGTTCGGTGGCTCTGAAAGACGTGCAGATCACAATGCCAAGGTACGTCCGTCGCGGTCATGACGTTCAACTTTCATGCAAATACGATATGGAAGGGGACGGCTTGTATGCTGTTAAATGGTACAAAGGCCAACGGGAATTCTACCGGTATCTCCCGAAGGAAGTTCCACCAGGAAAAGTTTTCACACTCCCTGGTGTCCACGTTGATGTAAGCACCACATTCTTTCTTTTGATCATTTCATGAGCTATAACTTAATAACATTCGAACGAACATGAACTGTCTTGTTAACTCCTCTCAATCTATCCACCACATATGGTAACACCACTACTTTCTACTTCGTATAAAATAAAGCATTTATCCCGTTTCCTCGTTCCGCTACACTTTTACTCGCCTTTTATCACTTCGCAATGCTACATTATATCCTTTCACTAACACTGTAAGAATCCGCTTTTTATTCAATTCAATTTCAACTTTATCTTCATCCGTCCCACAAACTTGCTTCCTAGACTTCATCCATATAAATCCCTGAAATATAACCAAACTCCAACCAAACTTACTAATCGTAAGAAAAACGTGTCACAATGTACTACCAAATCTTAACAATGCATAGTATACTTGCAAATCCCTATTAAAACTATTAATCTTATCGCTAGAACTTATCTGTAT
>JAQFYB010004505.1:0-16101 GCA_034694085.1 Pogonognathellus longicornis
TCAAGCTCTACAACATATGCAAAATGCAGAAAAATTCGTAGAAGGCCACGCGGCCATGTAAATCGTGCATAGTCATTCTACTTACAAAAACAATTGGTCAATACCAGGAATTCTTCTTTATTCCCAACTATTTGCAAAAGGTCGCGAGGAAAATAATTTTCATTTCTGAATAGACTGTAGGCAATAAAGGAATGAGAGCAAGAGAGAGAGAGTTCTGCCAATTCTATTATTCTCAGTACTTGGATTCTCAGAATCATAACATAATCATAAAAATTGTAAACTGCAAAACTTTGTAGTTACAAATATTTTTCCATTGAATATACATCGTAAGACAAGGCACATGCAATACATCTTGAAATTTTATGGGCTCTGCTAGTATATAGCATTCATTAAGCGCAACCTTTCATATCAACATCTTTTTCAATTTCTGGAGCAAATTTAGTTTGACGCTCTACTGCATGTTTTTCTGTCGTTAGACTAAGTTAATCATGTTGATCAAATCTTAAGACTTTAGGTACACCACACGATATTTCTCATAGTTTTTTCATCTTTGAAACCATTTTCTCATATTCCAAACTTATTTAAAAATTCCTTAAAATAACCACCCGGGCTCCTTCTCCTGAGCCTTGATAAAAACGAAATCTTACGCTTAAACATTCGAGAGGCCCCAAAAGCGGGCCCCAAAATTGAAATTTTATATTACTGTTATATGCTGTCTCTTAAACTTTCTGCGTGTGCTAGATCCTACTCTGTTGACTCCTCTATGATCGATTCATTTTAGCAAAACAATCGAAATGAGGGAAGAAAATATAAGAAACCCGAAAAATTAAACATTATTTTTACAGAAAATCAGATAATATTTTCACATACGACACTAAATCGCATGCATTTTCCCAAAAATTTTCATCCCATGGAAATTGTATTTTTGAATTATTTCGTTTAGAAATATTACGGATAATTACGACTCTTTATGTACAACAACACACCTATTTAGTCTAATATATAATACTGTGTAATACTTCAAGTTTGCAAAGCAACTGTGTAATACTGTGATGCAGTAATAGACAGACTTTAATATTTCCAAGTTGATGTAGTTTACTTTTATACGTTTGCACGGAGGCCGAAACGTTGTAATTTAAGAATAAAAGGCGATGTTAGAAGCCAAACCTACATGTTTTTTGTTGGTGTATTCCCCATATTCCGAACTCTATATAATGATTACACATTAAAATTTAAAAATAGCTAGAATTTTTTTCGAATAGGATTGCCCTGGAATAAATTTTCCTATTTATTTATATTTTATATTCTGAATTAAAACAGTGAAAAGTTAAGGATGATACTAATTGGTAATGTTGATTTTTTTAGATCTGCAAATTTTCTTCTTATTGCATATTACGTAACTTATTGCGAGTCGTAGCGAATATATATCGGAGATATACAATTTTGAAAACTAATAACGCAGGACCCGTGACGCTTGACAAAACAATGTTTGTACAAAATTCAAGTTTAGGGGTGACAAGATACAAGTGGGAAGAGGACCACCCCGTTAACCCATATACCAAACCCCGATTGAAACTTGCATTTTCACTGTGTTTCATAAAGCTTTCCACGTGTTTTTGTTAATAGGTTTTTAGTTGGGAGATGGGGGCTGCAAACCTGGAGATCAGCACCATACTTGCTGTGGAACCAGTAGGGTTTTGGCCTGCCGTTCAAACATCCCAAAGCTCCTCCGCATGCGCTGGGAGAGGGGGCTGCAAACCTGGAGAACCTCACTGTCCAGCGGAACCAGTTGGGTTATGCTCTTGGAGATGACGGTTTCAAACAAGAAGATGAGCACCTCGGTAGACCCACAACTGCATTATTTCTGTGATTGGCTAATGGCCCTATTTTCTCTGCCCTGGGTGCTTATAGTTCCAGCAGACGTCTCCACAACCGTACACTACTTTCAATCAAGATGATTGATACTGACGACTCCGGCAAAAGTGTGGTTTAAGATACAGTAGATACCTATTTTCATAATTTGGAGTTTAATGGCACAAGCGCGTACATTATGTAATAAAGCATTATATGATAGGTACCTATGCAAAAATAAGCTTTGCGACCCCTTTACGCATCAATAACTTTTTATTTGCCAAAAACAATAATTATACCCACTGTGGTTTGGAAAGTTAAAACTGGTTAAATTGTTTAAAATTCATCCGGAGACTTAATACTAGTTAATATTTTAATTTAATCCATATTAATAAATCCCCCGAGAGCTTTTCCTCTATGGTCATTGTTAGCAAAACGAGAAGAACTAGTCAGTTCCATTTATTAGCAACTATGTAATAGATAATTAAATAGACTTGATTTTTACTGCTAGAGAAATTTGAAAAATATGAATATATTTACTATAACAAAAATTTCTTACGTGGGAATCAGTCCCCACGATAAAAAATTACAAATAGCTTTAAGTGTCTAGGCATGTGGAAAGTTCAATAGGTAGTTTAGTACAAAAAAATAAGATATTACTGATATTCAGTTCCCTAAAATTGGATAGGAAAGTCTGCGTTTATATTCAAAAGGATTTTTGGTGAACACTTTTTCTTCAAGAATTGGAGATGAAGAGATTAACGTGGAATTAATTGATATTCATTGAAAAATGGGTGGGTTTTACTAATTGACCCAAATTGACCCGGACCCAGTAGACTATCCACTGGTACCGTAGTTGCATAGTACGTCGTGTGAATTGTGGTGGAGAGAAATGTATATCGTCGGCACGACCTACATAGAAAGTGTAGAGAAAGACAAATCCCATTATTGAGATGATATCTTACATCATCAACAAAGAAGCTTTGCATTCATTCAGTAGCGACACTACTTGAGCTGACAAATCCACTAATACAAAATATTTTCCAATGGAATGGAATGCTGTGTGTGATGATGAGATGAGGTTTGAATGAATGAATGCGAGTTGTTCTTCGTCAATGTTATCTTACGAAAACGAGACTTGAACTAACGAAAGAGCGACACACTGAGCGTTAATGGCCCAGTGGTCTTGTCTTATAGTTTTCCACTCCATTCCCACTCACCCATTTCCATCTCTGTCTTGTCTCACTCTGTCTTTCATTTAGTCAGCGTCCTGTCTTCTTTCTTCCTGCCCGGTGTCTCTCAGAGCTCCCAGATTTCTGCCTTACCAACAACCCAACCTGAACCGAAAAAAATAAATATTAACAAAACCTTCTATTGTTTAAAACATCATTGTTTTATTTAGGAGATATCATCCTTCATTATTAACGACAAAAAAGATTAATTCATGTCAGAATTTTAATTTTCGATCCTTTGACCCGATTTTCGTACAACAGTGACATTACATAAATTGCCGGTTCGGTTGTTTGTTCCGAATAACCATTCTCACCTCTACTAGTGTCTTGTCTGTGTAGCAGGGCCATGTCCGCTTGTGTCCTTATTATTGTCGACTAAACTCAGCCAAACTCTCTCCAGTTGACTCCGTTTCTTCTTCGTATCGCTCTTCTTCTTGCATAAGGCAATTCACAATGAGACTCTTAGTCCTATAATAATATAGGCAACGACAATGCAATCACAAACTAATTTAATCGCATACTATTCAATCAACCAAGTTATCTCTCCTCATTTTCTTAGCTATTCAATCTACACAACTCCACTAACTTTAAGTCGACTTCATTATTAACTCAATTATAGCTCGGATTCCATTCCACTGCCTATTGCGGCTCTCCATTTCAATTCACATACTTCTCTAAACATATATAAATATCATATTATTTTAGTTTTAATAGCATAAAATACTATACCCACTCCATCAGCCCCCGCTGCCAGAAGCAATCTTTAAGAAATGCGGCTCCGAACTATCAACTTCCACTAGCATTATGCCTACTTAAAATCCTACCAACAAATATCGTTTGTCCTGTCTTTGTTTCCTTCAACATCCTTCGTTTACATTATTAAATGCTTCCATTGCCATACTAGAATAGTTGGATCCTAGACTAAGCTCATTTGTTCTAAAATTTTAATCGTTTTGCTTTTATCAATAACTTATAAGTCAAATTGCCAAGTATACACAGTGTGCTACTTTATTTTGGCACGACAGAGCATTAATTGTGTTTCCAATAATTAAATAGGTACAGTACATTTTCGTTATATTCAGTCCAAAATTCGTTAATAACATTGAACATACTAAGAAAATTTGAAGAAGGTATGAATTAATAACCATTTAATGAAATTAATTTAGATGGATGAAATTGTAAGATGAAAAACATTAGGAAATGGATGCCAGATTTTCCCATCACATCACTTGAATACATTTTTGGATTTCCTGTGTAACCCTTCTCTATAAGTACCCATATAAGAGGATATGTATGGTTAAAATACATCTATTGGGCTAATAAATGAATTCTTAAGTAGCTTAACATGCCGAGGATTTTTTATATAACAATTCTCATTTTAGCTTCAAATAATATACTTTGCTTCCCTCTTTGCTAACAAAGGGAAAGTCTGAAGGTTGAAGTGGTCATTTTTGACACTCTAAAAGCGAAAGTTCAATATTTTCTTTAGCCTGGTATCTTAAAGATAAAAAGTGACGTTAAACTGTTGTCGAATTTATTATATTAGCCTTTTTAAGTGGAAAAGTTTTAAGGAATGCTTGCTTTTGTTTTAAAATTCTATATGACACGGAATAAAAAGCTGTTAGTGATCCGTAGAAAGAAACTTGAAGCAAGTGCAAGTATGCTTTTTGTATAAACACCGCTTTTTGTTTTGCGAGAAGAGTTTACTCTAACTGAAGTAGACACACATGATAAATGATTTAATACACTGAAGATGATTTTTCTAATCGCTTTTCTGAAACCTATATAGTGAAAAATTGGAAGTGGAAGAAAAACAAGTCGATTCACAAGTTTGACAGTAAACAAAGTCATTTATTTATACGAAGCGCAATGCAATACCAGCTTGTTTCAGCGATGTGAGGCGACGTATAAACTGCATAGCACCGTGCAAGTAAACAGGTACTTAAAATTAATTTTGCCCTTAGTAAACAATTGAATAACCGATAGATGAAAGCATCCACCAAATACTCTGTTAACATCCCTCAATTTTACTTTGTATCCTTTATATTTTCCTTCCCCCCAATCCGGAGATATACCATTTCTAAACTCTCTTTCATAATTTTCACAGCTTTGATCAATATGCGTTATAGTATAATACTACATATGATTGGAATCATACCATTACAATGTTATATCATGTAATGGGTAAAGGTAAATGAAATCGTTTTACTGAAAATACAGTAGGTAAATAGTAAAATTACATTTTTTAGATTAATTTTTTTTTTAAATTTCATAATTTTTAATATCTACGCGCAGGATTCTTATATTGAAATTATGACCCGCCAATGGAATCCTAAATAGGGTCATGAGCATTACTAATTTAACTAGTTCAATTAATTGGCAAAATTAATTAATCTGCTATAATTATAGCAAAACAAGTAACTGCACAAATATGTGCATTAACTTTGAGATAAATATACCTATCTACAAATTTTTAATTATTAGATATATCATTACACCTAAAGCTATCCCGGAGTTGCTTTTAAAAATCGCGCGTCTTGGTCTAAAGCAACACGGGGACCACCCCGTGTTGCTTTAGAATCTTTACTTTTTGAATAAATACGTTATTCGCTTATAATATTTGAAAATTATGACGTATTCAACAATGTCCTTATATATTACACTTTTTCGTTTGTTCAATTCAAAGGAATGTTCATTGGTGGAAATGCAATGCATTAATTGTTACTGCGATGTTCATGTGAAAGGATTGTTTACCCCATTAGATAAAAACACAATGTGTATTCTACACCCTATTAGGTTTTTTAAGTTTCTAAAATTGTGGGTGGGCATGCCAATGTATTGTCCACCCTGCCCACTTCGTTCATGGGGCTATGATTGTAACTAATAATAATGTAGGTACCTAATATGAAAGCTGGCTGACTATGAATAGTGCCTTAGGAACAAACACCTAAAAGAAGAATGAGGAATTACGTAATAAGAAATTGAGAATGTGGAGGAGAGTGTGTATATGGTACAGATAAGAACAAGAAAGAGATGAAACGATTTGAAGATTTGAATTAGCAATTTACAGGAGTTTCTGTAAGTGTTTGTGTGTTGTATGGAGTAGTAGGTCGTTTTTGTGTTGGATTTTGTGTTTATTTGTGTGGCTCGCAGTGTTGAAGCGGGAGTATTAGAGCATTATCCGAGTGAAGTGTTTTGTTTTGTTTGGGTTGGGCCGTGTAGAAAGAGAGTTGCAGGTTGGTAGTCTGCTAGGTCTGGAATATTAGAGAGCAAGCACTTGTACACTTGTATTATGTAACTGCATTCAACTTGGTCGTGATTCGTGAGACACTCTTTTCATTTCAACTGAATAGTCCTTTGCTCTCTCTCTCTCTCTCTCTCTCTCCAGTCCACCCAACCAGACCTAGACCACCGTGAACATTTTGCTTTCCCCGCTGTGTGAAAAGATTTCTTCTATCAACTATTATTATTTCTGTGGGAAGTTGGAAGGAAAGAAAATGGTTGGAAATGAAACCATATTTATTTGTTTTTATATCACACAGAGTAGGTAGTTGTGGAGAAAGAAAGAATCCTGTATGCAACCCACACTAAAATTCATTTAGCTGGGGAAAACAGCAAAGAGGTCTTCTTCTTGTTCTTCCAAAGTATTACATTACACGCCTCCGCTTGGCTCTCGGTTCTGTTGTTACAGTATAGTGGAGTATAAATGCAGAGCACTGCACTGTGTGTAGTTTCTATGTAGTTTTATTCGGAGTAGTTCAGTTCCAGTGTTGCTCCGTGAAATCGCGTGGACTGGCTGAGAGAAGGCAATGTAGCACGGGCTAAAATACAACCATAAATACTCGTACATGACTTCAAAAGAAGCCTAAAAGGCTTTTCAATGGCCCTAAACAACAGCGTGATGATGAAACTGCTCAATTTATCTCAGAAAAACTCACTTGAATGGGATCTCGTGTTTTCCAGTGTAGTATGTACTAACATCAGCACAGTATTAGTAGGAGGACCAAATATAAGGAAAAGAACTCCAAGTGTTTCTCTTCCTCAATACAACAACAGTCTCATGGCAGTACTATAGTCTTGCTGATTGTCTTGTTGTGCTTGTTGTTGTTTTTCCTTACATGTTCAACATTAATAGAACACAGTGAAACCATTCAAATTACCATTCCACAAAAGCCACTCTAACTTTCACGGCAAAATATTTTTCACTAAACCTTACAAGAAACTTCGTTCACTATAATAACAAATGGCTTTGGCTTATACACACATACTTTTAGTAATATGCTCCTCTATATCTGTGTCTCCATACATTTTTGTTAATGTCGACCTACTCGCATTTCTTTCTATACAGTTGACTAATACCTACCTATATTTTATGACATGCAATAAGTCAATATGATGCATTTTCTCTAGTCTACTCAAATATTTGCGAAAATTTAATTCCAAAGTATAAAAAACTGTGAGACATTTGTCTTTTGTACAATTCACTTTAAGACAATGTAACTGTAACCAGTTTATTTCTAATTTTTAGTCAGAATGGAAAGAGATTATGAAAGCTACTTTGATACAGAGAAATAAGACGTAGAAAAGGTAAGTAGCATGATAGAACGAAGTGTCTTAAAAATGGGAATGAGACGAAGGATTTAAATATTTCGACTGTTTAATTCTTATCAAGGAGCGATAAGAGTCACTGGGTTTAGCCACTTGTCATTGTGACCTAAGTCTGTGATGGTTTTGGAGATGGGATGGTGTGTTTGTTTGTTAGGAATGGAATAGTAAGTAAACAGAGTCGTAATATTTTACGGTTAATGATAATGATAAATCAAATGATGGCTATAGCCATAAAGATAGGGCGAGAGCCATTGTACTTAGCAGTAGTGCCTCTTGTAAATATTACTCAGCTAATGCTTTGATATAAAAACAATACGATACAGATAATAGAGTTTGTATGAAAGACACAGCACGTGGTTAATGTTCCAGAACATCAACGAAAGTGGCTATGCCGTACAAGACTGCTTTTCCGTCTTCATTTGAAATCATTTCACTCTCAGACTCTCTGCTGGAAACACATGGAGAAAAAACGAGATGCTTCTCTCTTGCTTACACTTAGAATTGGTCATTGGCAAATAAAAATAAGTTGAGCAGACACATAGACAACAATTAAGATGTAATCTAACAAATAGCTGAGGTCATCATCATCATCCTCCATTCAACGAAAGCCACTACACACATTACAATCTCAGCTTTATTACTTCCACCGACCTAATAGCTCTTATTCTTACAAGCAATTAATTTTTCAAGAATTTACTCTTCTCTCAGAGTTACCTAAGCTCTTTAGACGCTCTAGCTACACAACCCTTACACACCCAGCCAAAATGAACAATTGTGATACCTATATGAGTAATATATACCGAGGCACTCACTCAAAATGTCAAGTGCTTCTCTTCAATATAATTTTAAGCGACCCAACATACTATACGCTATAGGTGCTTGTAAGAGACAATACACAAATCTGCGACTGTTTTGTTGCAGATAAGTAATCGTCACAAAATACATTTCCATGCATTTGTATACATTTGTAAAACAAGAAAATCTGGAGGAGATGGAAGTCATCTTTTTGTCTTTAGACGACTTTCAATGAATGCACATCTATGTAAATGAACATGCCATTGCACGAGGTACAAAATTAGGAGACGACGAACCCTTGTAGATTCTATTAGTGTAAGTTTCAGTCAACTTTTCATTTTCCTACGAAGAATTGCAACGTGATGTGGTGGCAAGAAAGTTTAATAAAAAGTTTCACGAGAAAGTGTCTTAGTTAAGGCTAAGCTCTTTGGCAATGACAATGGTAATAGTAATAAGTAAACTAATCCGAGTGCTATAGTCTTTCTTCTATGCCATTCACTCTATACCTTACACACACAAACACACACAGTCGATTCTCCTTGGGGCTTCACTCTTACTGCCTTTCCTGTGTCTTCGTATAACATTATAGCTATATTACTGTATAGCATTCTACTAGAATTTGAAGTAAATTTCATGGAATTTGTTCACACAAAATGAGGTAAGAGCTTAATGAGCAAATATAAAAATTTAAAGAGAACCGTGATTACATGGAAAAATGGCTGTAGTTTAAAATACACAAATTCGTACATGTTATGTTGTGTTTGTACTTGTGTTTGAAGCCTCCTGTTTAACAATATGGGCAAAGAACTGAATTTATTGAAGGATAAGTGTAGTTAAATATATAACTAAAGGATTGATGTCGTGAGTGTTTGGAAAGTTGTCGTGGATTATGAAACCCTTGTTTGAAAAGTCCCAAGTTAAAGTCAGCGAGCAAACTTTACTCTAGCATTAATAATTCTACATAGAGAGTATTACTTGGTATAGAGAGAGTGGAGCACAAAGTAAATGTTGTATAGAGGACAGTGGCGTATGCGTGCGTTACTTAAGACACAAGTGAAATGGATAATGTCTGCAAGAGACTAGACCTCCTCATGTTTCTTCCCGGGAAGTCATCTTAAAGTCGAAAATGCAACGTAACTGAACGTAATAATGCAAGGCTGCTCAAAGTAACAGAATGCAAACTGGAAGAAAGTAAATGGAAAGTTAAGGAACGGGAGTTGAACTGAGTGAGCGTTGAACTGACTTGACTTGAGTGAGCTGATTGTGATTGTGAGTCTCAGGATGAGTACAAATTAAAACTAAATGGTTTAAGACCAAATGACTATGGGTATTTATATGCAAGGAGTGTTCCAAATAGAAGAATTAGCATGGAGAAACAGATTAGTATTTCACAAGAGAAAGAAGAATTAAGAAAACGGAGTTTGAGCTTTGAACCAGAATCCCAGCCTACATATCACAATTTACAGGGAGTCATATTAGTTCTGCCACTCACAGTTTCTTCTGAACTCTTCTTTCTGAAGCAACTCCCCGAACATCAATCCAATACTTGGTCGCGGTTTCAACTTTGAGAAGATATCACTTAACCCTCTCAATCCAATGACTCGAAATGAAATTTTCGCAGCAGCTTAAAATCTATTATTTTTTACCTTGCTTTCGAACTGAAATCTTTACTATTAAATTTCAATTACATTCGAAATTTGAAACGACATATAATTATGTAAAAGAACTGCAACTAAGTTTGATTAAGTGAGTCATTAAAATAAGTTCTTTAGTTTAATATATGACAATATTGCAGTGTATAGTGTACAATACTTTGTAGTTTTTAACAAGTGTTTAATTGCCAAAATACTTGGGTGATTAACACGGATGTAACTAAATATTGGTCTGCCTAGGGTTGTTGGTCTACCAAAGTCATTAAAGAAATATTTTAGAAAATCATTTTTCTTCAACCGATATAGCAAATCAATTAAAACAAAAAGACTTTTGGTCAACCGTTACAATAGAAAAGAAACAGCAATAAAGATTTACATGTGGGTGTAGTTGAAAGTGCCTATGGAAGGATCGATCGCTCGATTTTTGTGTCAAATCTTTAGTTGTTGAATTCTCACAGTCTTAAAAGATAATCTAAAAAATCCAATTTTCTATCGGGAAACATACAATTAAAAAACATGAGGGCGATTCATTGTATATAGGCACTCTGTATACATCCTACAGTTGTACATGTACTTTTACATTTCACAGTTACAGTACATTATGAAAGAAATTTTTGAATGAGCGTCACTTCTATTACATATACCTACACTATATATACAATATTCACTCGTTTTCAGTACGAATAGTAAACAAATTGTCTGACTGTGAGCATCAGTAGATCACATTACTTTACGCTAATACTTGCATTTTAACTTTAACAAGAACTTGATTTCTGCTCTAAACACATTTTTTTCATCTGTATTTACATTTCCTCGTCCATCCTTTCTTGAGTATGAGAAATGCAAAATCAAGCAAATTCGCATTTAGTAGTTATGGTTCTTTCTATTTCACTCATACATTAGTGGTTTGTGTACAAGAACTATAAAAAAACTACAAGGAACTCTTCTTGCTACTTTGAAAACTAAACCGAATTTTTACAAAGTCATGACAACTGTCTAGCAACCAGGGCCATGTAATACGATTTGTGCTTGGGGTATCAATGCTACTTCTTGTTTTGACATTTTAGTCACTGACTTATAGCTACAGTATAACAAACGCTCATGTTCACAATTAGGCAAGCGGAAATAACTTCATACTGCAGAAACCTAATCATCCTCAAACTAATTTACTAGATCCTTCCAATGCTGAACTTATACTGATTCTCATTCAACCAATGCACATTTCTCATTTGAGTGCTGCATTACTATTTTTCAGGGATGGGCAAACTACTTACATGTATTTTAAATACATTTTAATTAAAACACGTAAATTCATTTAAGTAATTTCTAGCTTGAAGTTTGAAAGAAAAATACTGATATGTATTTAAAATACAAACGTATTTTCATCAAAAATTGTTGCAATGTATTTTAAATTCATATATAGTTTCAAGCTAAAAGAAGCAAAAGTATTTAAAATACATGATAAAACACAAACTACATCTCCTTCAAAAACATAAGAATGGGCTCAGATTAATCAGAGTTTAGTTGATAACATCAAATAAAATAATAAAGGAAAAAAATTAATCCTATCGTAAGATGTTGTTGAAACCTATCATGATCGCAAATTATGCAACAGTTCAGTGCATTTGGCAAGAAAACTTTTAGACGGACAAAGTTGGATAGATACAAATTTTATATGACATTGCCTTGCATTATCTAACAAAAAATTGGTCCATCCATTCATACTATCTCCCTCTTCATGCGCTATGTACTATGAACTACTATATAGCAACCGCGCTCAACCGATTTGACTACATTCAACGTTCGACCTGTTCAAAAATTGAAACTTTTTATTATTAATATAAACAACTAGAAAAAAGGCCCGTTCTACAAACGGGATTAGTTGAATTATCAAAGTGCGAACAATAAGCCTAGTCAATCTAAAACAGTATTTAATCTTAGCAGGCGTTCACTCCCAAAAATGGTATAATTTATTTATGGAAAATTATTTTTATTTAAAAAAAATATTTTTAGGATAAAAACGTTCTCAATAATTTTTTAGGGATGAGCTGTTCACCAAATACACAAGTGGTAATTTAAAACATTTCCGTTTTGCCAGTGACAGTAGCATATTATAGTATTCAGTCTCAGTTCCGCTGGTAGCTGCTGGTAGGTAGTACAAATAAATGTTAAAATCTTCATACGCTGGCTACTATATTGCACTACCAATTGCTGGCTACAGCTCAACATTTTTAGCCGAGCCTAGTTGGGTATGATGTAATTATGTAAAAATATTTATGTATAATCACAGAATTGCTCTTCAAACTGAAAAACTTTCTGTTGTCCTCCATGATATAATATGATGATACTATGTAATGTAACCAATATAGAAACTGGAAATGTTTTGGGAAAAATGTTCCCCGCAAATGGTTTGAGACACATAATCGTCAACATAAGTTTTAATCTCGTTACATTGTCTTGGCCTGCACAATTTCTGGTCTTTTAACTCACAAACTTCTACACAAAAAACTGCATGGATAAGGAAGTGAAACTACTGGACTTAGTTTTCTGTTGCATACATACTAGCTTTCTTTTCTTAAGCGTTGTTGTTGTGGTCCGCAGTATTATATTCCAGCACTCACATATTTTATGTTCGAAGGAAGAATGAATACCAAGAACCAGCCAATATAAATACTCATGAAAAAGCTTAATAGTCTTTTTTGGTAGTAAAGTCTGACTTGCACAATTACAATGTTGCTTTCATCGTTATGAAATTACTTGAAGTAGCTAATCGTTAGTTTACATTAGTAACTTTGTTTTATAACTAATACAAAATTTCTCATTTTCTATTAAACATTATTTAGCCACTTCATATCATGCAGACAGGCTCTATTAACTCATTACCGCCAACCGTTAATGATTTAAGCATCGTATTCTGTTATCATATAAAACAAAAGGATATTAAATAAACGACGCTCATTGTGTTTATTACTCCAAATCCCTGCAAGCGTTTCAGTTCTCACATTCCAAATAGCTCTAACATAATATAACAGTACAATAATTTAAGTCCAGGTAAGCTATTGTATGATGAATATAAACAACATTGCCTTCCGGATGTGTTTCTATAATGCGTTATGGATTCTGTGTCACGGTAGAAATTGGTCATTGTGGAGTGTGTGACGGTGACAAATTAAAAATCACTGTTGCAGTGTGAAATTATATGATATAAATATAAATTAGATAAGGATGAGACATGCAGGATACTAAATACAATAGGTACCTGTTTAGCTACATCGTCAATGTAAAAGTTCGTGAGGAATTGATCCATTGGCCCCTTCAAATATACCCTTACATTTGGACTTCATCAGGACTAAGCAAACCAACTTGATATAGTCATTTTTAACTGGTCATGACTTCCTCCGGATAGACATACGGACACTTACGTGTTACGTATGGTTTACATATTATGGTTAACCTAGTCGTTTGGTTACATATGGTTAACATAGTCTTATAGTCATATGGTTAACATGTGATTTCCTTGTGCACTTGGTGATGTATGAAGTTTTGTGAAAAGTTAAAAATTTCTTTAATTTTTAATTTACCTAAAGTTTTAGTTTTTCCCCAAATTATACCAAAGCTGTAATTACAACCAATGACCAAGTATTCATAAAATTCCATATTTTGCCACTATGATATTTTTAACTGGTGAAGAACTAAAGAGAAGATGAGAATGTCGTACAAAGAGAGATGTAGGAGTGACTCCCACCTTGACTTATATGTAGCAAATTCGAAGAAAAGCAGGCGAGGAGAGCAACTATATAAGATGCTACTAAGTTGTTTCTCGTTTTGCACATCGTATTCTGTATCGTCTGGAGAGTAGATTGGGACATGGGGAGACATTATGCAATACAGACGCTTAATGCGTCCCATTCATTTCATTTGATCGGATTTGTTTTGGCTTCTGGTTGCTCTATACAGCTCACACCCACACATAAACACACACACACACTAAATTCCCATACTCCATAAGGTCACCGTATAACTCCACCGCACTTTATATATACATATTCACCTACATAATATATATGTACACATATTATACATAGCTTCCTAGATTATAATAATAGCTGTTGAACTTTCCAGCGAAAGGACGAGGATTGGGAAGATGTTGCTACATTATGCCGTTTGACGTAAACTGAAGTTCTCTGGAAACTGAGTGAGTGACTGTGTCTTTGGCAGAGTGAAAGACAGCACTTTTGACTTTCTCTTTGAGAATCATCATCTGAGATGTAATTGCGAGTAAGAGTGAAACTACTAGTGGCGTATTTGTGTTTAGTAGCTGGTGTTGTGCTGGCTGGGCATATAGGGAATGCATTTATTAGGGAGGTGGTTATATTGATGTGTTGCAGTTGTGTGTCTGTATGTGAGACTGTGAGAGTGATGCTATGTAGTATGTATGTGTGTAGAGCTTGAGTAGTGTTTCAAAGGTTGTAATAGAAGAAGAGAGGAATAAAGGCTGAGTCAAAGCTGAAGCTGAGTAAGTAGTTGATGGTGAATCTGATGGGATGTCATGTGATAAGTGTTTATCTATTCCGGCTTTTTCTCTCATGAGGAAATCTGGGCGGTGAAATGGCAAACAGAACATTTCCCAGTGCGTCTCCGTATTTTACATGCGATCATAATAATACCTTGCAGACTATTCTAATGTATCGTTTTCCCTATTCCATTGTATTTTATTACTATCTTGTGTTTCCAGCAGCACCAGCCTAGAGTCTTCAGAGAAAAGCATGTTCCTATCTCGTCCTCGTCCAACTAACAACAACAATAAGCACCACAGTCGTTCACCATTCTAACAAAATTCATTACAAGCACAATGTCTACTACCACGGTATATCAGACAAAACGGGCTCCGGATTCCAGCCTCTTTTCTCTCCTCAGACCATTTGGTTTCCTTCATGTCTTGCAAATGTCTTTGGGATATTTTCTAATTTGATTGTCTGAGATTAGTTATGTCATGTGATGGGCAAACATTACTAACTTTCTCCACTGAACTTCACTTCAACACACTTTCTTGCAATAGTGCACATACTGCACTACTCACTCACTACCTATTCCTACCAAGCCCATCCACAAGCCCGCCTTCCTCCTTATATTCTATAAATTTACCCGATACTGTCTCCAACATGCTTTTCCAAGTTCCAACTCAACCAGAATAGCGGCAATGCCTTTTCATTCTACGTCTCTAGGCTTCCTACCACTCCTCCTGCGAGGAATAACCAAAATTAAAAGCCACAGTAATTTCATTTTTTATTACTGATTTACAATGCTTGGCATTTATATGACTTTATTTTTGTTTACACACTACTGTATTAAATGCTAAATTAAATTCTTGTTCTCGATTAACTTTTTGTTTGAATTAAAGTTTTTAGTCAATATTGTCTTGCAAGATAGTGAATGAAATTAAAAAGATTTGGCAATTGGAATGATTCAAAACGTTACTAAAACTAAAATTGGTAGTTTAATTAAAAACACAAAAATATACCCAAGATTTTCGTTCTGTATCATCAAATTTGCATTTGGATGCAATTCACCGTGCTATGCAATGATGAAACTGGAACAAGACATTAGATTATAACAAAATGCCAGGCTTCGAAATTTTTTAGCGATAGGGGGATATATTCCCGCTCGGGCGCTCCTTCGGAGCGCCCAAACTCACGGGTGCCCCAAAACTATATATTGCTTTTAAAACTAGTGCCTTAAAACTATAAATGCTTTTATTGCATACTTTTTAAAAGATTCTTGATAGTGGGATTAACAAATACATCTTAATACTAAAATGGTTTCTCCAATCAAACAATAATAAATAACTAAGGTGGCGACTTCTATTATTAAGTATTTATTTTTTGCTTATATGTAGACTGCCATCAGAAAACACACCATTTGGGGGGAATGGGGTTATTGCATATTTAAAAACTTCGTCATAT
>JAQFYB010004506.1:0-16101 GCA_034694085.1 Pogonognathellus longicornis
AGTCGAACGTAAAACACTACTAAAGCCTTATTGACTTCTCTCTATTAGGCAAAAATAGCATTTTCTATACTCTTTGTCACAATAACAATAAACACCTTTGTAGTGTCTGTATAACTATTTGCAATTGACTTGCACTCTAAATCCTTTCCAAGAAAATCCCCTATATATGTTAGTAAGTATCTACACTATTGAAACGGCTGACCAATGCACTTTAATTAATATCGATGTTAGTAGTTGCTATCAATATTTTGTTTACACACAGTGCACTTTTTGTCTAGAGTGCAAGTGTAAATCGAATACAGCGGAAATTATTTTCACATTTTTATTTGTTGATAATCAGCCTGATGATTGAATTTTTGTCGTCCTTTTTGTATTACTAGGAAGTGAAAATACTGCCATAACAAGTTGCATTCATTTAATAGCATTTCATCAACCGCATCCATCCATACGAGAATAAAATATAAGTCAAGTAAATCAAGGTATCTGTCAGAAATAATTTAAATGTTAAAAGAGATATTATGTCCAATAAATAAAATGTGACATCTACATAAAATGAAAACTTGATTACAAAGAGAAACTCTTCGGATTTGTGATCGTTCGGTTGTACGTAGTAAACAAGGTGTGCGTTTTTTACAGTTGACAAATGCATTGCAGAATTTATAATTAGTTGAGAATATGATAAAGATAAGTGAACTATAGAGAATTTTTACTTATAGAATACAAATCATGTACTAAAGGCCACTTCTACGTAAGAAGTTATAAGCACTTCTTTGCTAAGTGTATTTTTAATGGGTTTAGTAACGACCAGCTAATAAAAGTTGTGCTGTTTATACCCCTACTTTCATATCTAACGAGAATCTGCAGGAAACGTCACAATTTTGCTCAATACTGTTCTTTTAAAATCTATAACCTTTTATACATTTATGGTTCAACCATAGCAAGTCGAATGGCTCAACTATCATGTAAACTCTTTATATTCAATAATCATAGGGTAGAAAGTAAGAATAGCAATATACAGTATCACAAATTTTTGCAAATATTTGCTTACTGTTCATAAATGTGAGAATAAACTTTGCAAATCTAATAATATCGAGTAGTATAAATACAAATAGTCAAAGTTGATGTATATACCGCGTTCCTAATAGCATAGCAGACTAATAATATATCGGTTATAAAATTGCGTTGCCTTTGAAGGATTACTCGCTTCACTGCACAACGTGTATGATATCGCAACTACAATAACGATAAATACATTAAGGTTATGTTTTATAGACTAATTTTATTTGCTCATACGTGCAGTTTTCTTCCTTTCTTCCTCTTCCTTTTTGTATTAAATTTTTATACTTTTCTACCCCTATTGCACATTTTAATCCATAGCTCATTCTTAAATATTGGCTATGGCACCCTCTCTAATTGCATTACTAAAAAGAGTTTATTACACATCCAAAATTATTAGAGCTTCAGCTTCGTTGATATGCGTTGAAGATGATTGCTTTATAGATGATTAGCTTACAGCTTTATGTTATTACAACGGACATGTCATTAGTCATTATTGTTTTATGTTTGACTAAATTTATTTTAATTTCTTACACATGGAGAAAAGTTAAATACTACGTTAGTGTACATTGCTTAGAGTACCTATAGCATATGAAAAGAAAGGAAAATGTCAATAAGTTTTCAACAGTTGGACTATCTCACTCAAGAAAATAATTTAAAAAGAAACTTTTTAACAAGTTATGTTTATATTGTCCTTGTAATCTTAGACCTGTTCATGGTACGTTACCTCATAGTAGCATGAAAGTAGCACTAAATAGTAACGATGTATTTATTAAAGTTAACTAATTAATAGGGTTTCTACGCTCATGTTCAGATGTATATGCCTATAGGTGATTGTTTATTCAGTATATTTGTGTAACATATTGCTTGGATTTATCTTATTGTATTGTTAATAGATGACCGATGAGTAATGTATCTCTATGTATCGAAAAAGAATCCCTGTCGACTTTACTACTGCAAATATTTTATAGTAGGTATTCATAAGAGGGTGATATTCTGATGTTATACTACATTTCGGATTCACGAATTGAGTAGAGTGTAACAGAATTTACTAGAGTACGTATGCTGTTTGCATGTTTAGTCTGTTTAGGTACTGTGAATAATAAATTTCCAGCAACACATCCGAACTGTACGATCTTTAGTGTTCTCCATTGTTAACTTTAAGTGTAAATGCTGAATACATAATGTTACCCCTACAAATATTATTTTAGTTTCTACTGGATATTCACGTGCACTAGTGCACTGAGTGACAAAATGCAAACCAAAGCCATTAAACTTTTTCGCCATAAAAGGTGAGACATTCTGGGAAAGTATCGCAGTAATTCACAGGGTAGTGAAAAGGATTTCTTTATGTGAACTAAGCTGCTATTGGAAGTCAGTATATTTATTAAAGAGATTGGTGTTTCCCCCATTTTATGATGGCACAATGTGTCTTTTTTTAATCCTTTGATGGAAATCGCTATTCCTTCCGATTTTATGTCGGGGAGCAAAAGATTGTAGATTTTATGTACATTATTAGCAATATATTACATTTTTGCTCCCAGTTGTGATCCCCAACATAACCAGTAGGCAATTTCATTCTTTACTGTCGACGGTAACGGAGTGTCGGTGTTTTTTAAACAACAAGAATTCAAGAATGCATACTCTTGTGGTAGCTAAATATCGAGAAAAGAGGGACACAAGTAAAAAATGTATTGGTACTTATGTATGCATCAATGATTCCAATCGATCAATGTTTTCAAACCTGTTTAGAAACTAATTATCGTGTAACTTTGATTGGAAAATAAAATAATTTCTAATCTTATACTGATAGTACAAACAAATATTGTTTGCATTATACTCCATTTTTAACCTCACATTTGACAGTGGGTCATCATAGTCTATTATCGAGTAATTTAAGTGCGTAGTATGCGATCCATTACGTCTTTCAATTGCGATTTCCGTCATACTAATTGAAAAACACTCCACCATGCACGTATCTCTTGGATGATGGTAATTGTGCAATGATGTAGTACAACATGTAACATTAGCTTCTGTTCAGGTGAATCCACAACTAATTGATTGATTATATACTAATAAATTCAATTATAAGACAGACAGTTGTCCTTGAAGCCAAACTGCAATCAAATATTACTATTTTCATTATTCTCACACTCTATTCTAGGCATTAGATGTAGGCATCCATCCTTTATTTTTTTAATCTAATTACATTTACACTGTATAAGAATGTATGTTAAACTACTAAAAGTAGTTATTCTGAATCTCACGGTACGTCACAATATTTTGTTTCTGTATATATGTCAAAGTCCTAATTAATCAAACCATAAGTTTGAATGACAAAATGATTTGAATTTCATTTTTTATGAGCTATTTCACTAATTTTTATAATTATGTAGAACACATAAGCAAACAAGATAGTATTTTCCATTGAAATTAAAATTTTAAGCTTTGCCCTTGATTGTTCTATTTCCAGATAAAATGTTCAAGGGGAATTTCAATGTGATTGCATGGCAGTACAAAACCTAATAATAAACTCTGAACAGTAGTACCTATATATTTGTATATAAAGTATAGGAAACAAAGATTGCAAAGAAAATGTGTGACCTCACGCACAAAGGTAGTTTTGAATGCATTATGAAAATAATGATTACCTATACCGAGCCAATAGACTATGACCGCTGGGTTTTTAATAAAGGTAGAAATATTTAAAAATAAAAGCAAACTGCAAGAAGTATGAGATCAAAATAGGAAATGCCGTAATACAAATAGCTACTATCTGTTCATTGTATGGTGTACCCTTGCATGAATTTCCCTGTAATGATATTTGTATATTAGACCTACTCCACTCCATCAGGTACTTGTACGATATAGTATTGTCACAATCTACTGCTGCCACAAAAATAGTTTGGATATGAAAGTATAAGTAGGTATAAGGTTGCATTGCATTGTATTGATTGTTTGATTTTGTACATGTAGCATGTAGATTACGGCAAAGCACATTAGTGACAGAAGTTGGTACATGTGAGATAAGTTGTGCCACTACTACAACACTACTAGGCATTAGGCATACTGTGTTATCCCACTAAAGTGTAGTTTCTTACATTAGTTAAGGTACATTTATGAACATTGTGCTCAACATTTATTGATAGTTGATACGTGCAAGTGTATATCTGTGCACTCGCCTTGGTAATAAATGCTATTTACTACTACGACTACTACCACAATACAACTACTACTGCTACTTTGTAAACCAAGATTGCAAAGCTGTTTGTTTAATAACTGCCAGACCATATCATACGTGTACACGTAGTATGTAGATCGAATACGTAAAATGGTAAATGCATTCAGGAGTTAGTTAGGTGATGAGTCAAATGAACTGCTTTATATTATTGGTGATACAATACATTAATACATCAGTAGTCCTTACAACAGTGTGTGCAAGTGTATTTTATACGTGGACTGTTGTCTTCTTGTTCCAGATAAGGGGATGGGACGCGATAAGAAAACAAGGTTCACCCCTTGACCGCTCTTCAGTTGACGATCAGGTGCCAACGTGTACTCAAGTCCAGCATCCTGCTCTTATCCTCCTGCTAAATCTACTGCAACATCTCATCATATCATCTTTATCCACGTTTTCAAAAACTTACGTCCATCATCATGTGCGGTAAGTTTTCCTCTTCATCGTATTACATTTTTTCTTATTTCTGACACATAGACGGACAACTTTATTATTCTTGTCTATAATTTCTAGTGCTAACTAATTAGTAAGTGATTTTAGTGTAGGTTTTACTATTAATATTTGCTGTATTGTCGCATTCGCTGAATTCCTAATTACCATTCAAATATCAAGTTTCATTCACGACCTACTTTTGTTCAGACCAGAACTTATATTACATGCAATCGATTGTTGTATTGCGTAGGTATTGAATTGCCTACTTAGTAATGGTAGTTACATAATGAATCGAAATTTTATATCCAAGTTACTGGCATAATTACATTCCCCAGGACATGCTATTGCTCTTTATAGCCAAATAATAAATGTGTAATACTTAGTAAGTTTATCTATTCTGTAACTTTATATTCATAGATTTTTACACAGCCGTTTTAATATTAGTTTACAGTGTAACTACATACTTCCAGGGTGCAAAGTTCACATTCAATAAATAGTTTAGTCAAATTCTAATTTCATGCATTTTAGTATGTATGTAAATAGTTTAGTATTTGATAGCTGAAGCGATAATGTAAATCTATGTAAGAAAGAAGGTGCATTTAGTATAGAAGACATAAATTGTGAAGGCAATAACAATTAAATAACACTGTGCAAGAGTACACTAAAGCAACATCATAACATTAGCAACCTGTAGCCGGTTTGTTTAGAAGACAACGTACCGCATGTAGCTATAGCTAAGTAAATGATGGATCCATGCATACATTATTATTATATGTAAATATTGTAGTATAGGATTTGATTAAAGCTTTGTTGAATGCAGACACAATGATACAAATCTAGGTAGGAAAGTATACACAATATTATGATAATATAAAATATCAATTAAGAAGAAAATGCTAATACTCTCAAATACAATATATTATGTATTATGTGTATAATGTATTATGTACCAAATGATACAAAATACTACACTTCTTATGTATGCTTTATGTTGCCTCATAGGCGACTGTGTAGACAGTCTACACGCAGTTTGTTATAAGAAGAGTAGAATGCAATGGGGAAACAGATACATATACAGTTTAGCAATTACGATGACTGCAGGTTGAACGAAACAATTTTGTTAGTAGGAGGTAAAGGCGCAATAAGACAGAGCAAAGACCTGAGATAAGCGCCCATGCCATGTAGTAATACAAGAAATGTTTCTAATTGGACTTTCCTATTCCACTCACGTCCACATCCCTACTCTACCACTACTATTAACATCACTCTGTCTACTCTGTCCGCTATCCTTTGGAATCATTGCATTCTTATTTTCATTGTCAGTATTGCTACAACTTCACAAATAGTATCACAACTCACTGTTGGACATTTATTTCTACAATGTTGGAACACAACCACAATTGCTATACAAATACACACAGGTGTGAGGCCCACAGTCTCTCTTGATTTGACATTAGTCTTATAATGCAGTAATAACTTTTACTTTCACTTGTCGTTCCTTCCATGTAATGTGGCTCTTAAACTTATTATTACGCTCTGCTTATAAAGTCAACCTTTAATGCACATAGGTACTTAAGTCTACTATGACTTTATTGAGAAGTTAACCCGATCAGAACTTCCGTAAAATACAGTATCTGTTCGTTGGTAGATATAATGCAATATTTATTTACAGCTGTCTCAAATGGTTCTAAGCACTCTGTTAGTTGTAGTTTAAAAGACTCACGGTGTATTTGTATGAGATAACGGTGAACTTTTAAATAAGTGTTATAATTAGATTTTAATGTACGGATGGGGGTGCATTTCATTAATATTACGACCCTATCAAAACTTTCCAAACTTGTTTACACACAAACTGTTATGTCCTTGTGTATGTCTTGTAGTTTTCCATAAACTTTCGGCAGCGCGACCTTTGCTACTCAAACATACCTTCTCATTTGACTTATTTCAAAAATGTTTTTAAATCTTATGCCACAGGAATTTTTGCTTACCTGAACTATCTTACTCCGAAAACTCGTGAGGAGATTCTCAACTGTCTCATCAAGGGTCTTCAGCGTTTGGAATATCGTGGATATGACTCTGCCGGTGTTGCATTGGACACGGCCGATGGACTTAACATCACCATCATCAAGGAGCGTGGGAAGGTTAAGGCACTTGAAGATGAAATTCAGCTTAGTAAGTCTTTCTAAATATAATAGCATCTAAATGTATTTGCATGTATAAGTTCTAGTGTGTACATTTGTAAAGAACTTCATCACTTAACACATGAATTGATATTTACAGAGGCTCATGCCATGGAATTTTCGGTGGTTCATAAGACCCACGTGGGGATTGCCCATACTCGGTGGGCCACTCACGGAGTACCCTCGCCTGTAAATGCCCATCCTCATCGGTCGGATGATGACAATTCGTTTGTTGTCGTTCACAATGGAATAATCACCAACTACAAGGATGTGAAACAATTTTTAATCCAGAAAGGACACTTTTTTGAGTCAGATACAGACACGGAAGTCATTGCCAAACTACTTGGTCATTTGTATACTCAGTATCCAGATATCAGTTTCTTGGCTTTGGTTGAGCACGTGATCGCTCAGTTGGTAAGAAGAACAAAACAATAGAATCTACTTTCAAATATGACTGACTAAATTATTCGTTGTGAGTGATTGCTTATGATTATTGAGTACAATGATTAGACTACCTGTAACTATAGAATTAAGTTGTGAATTAATTTGCTTACAGGAAGGAGCTTACGCTCTTTGCATCAAAAGCAGATACTTTCCTGGTCAATGTGTCTCGACTCGTCGAGGAAGCCCTCTTCTTGTTGGAATCAAGGCAAAAACTAAGCTTGCTGCAGATTCTATTCCCATTCTCTACAGCAAAGGTACAGACCACACGTTACCATATAAAGCTCCATTTGAACATCCATAATTACTAATTGTTTAATGCAAGCAAGTCAGTCATGCACTAATGTATTGAATACGGCCATTTAATATGAATGCACATGATTTGTTCATATGAATAATATTATGCTATTGACTTGCTTGAGTTGAGACTATCTCAATGTCATCGAAACTATCATACAAAGATGCAACGTTATAAGACAGACATTGTTACCACAAGACATTACTCTCTACATTCAATTTACATATTATAAAGTTTTCTTTAAGAAGTAGTTTAATATAAAGGTCTCAATCTTGCAAAAATTGAACATAGTGTTAATATGCAGTTTGTCTCATCTTTAATGGCAATTTTTAGCTGTGACATTACAATAAAAAACTTCTATACACTCCAATAAATAATAATTACCTAATGAATATTCTAAACATGTAGTATTTGAATGTAAGGTGCAATCTCATTCTCAGGTACGAGTACCTACTTACTGTAGCTATAAAATTATAAAATAGTACTATACATATTATGATAACCATCAATCATACACTCAATTGTATTTTTAGTCTCAAATGCAAGCGCATCTTCACTATGAAATGAAATACCATTTGTAGCATGAAATGGTTAAAATGCACCGATGAGAGAAAGACTGGCTTTATATCTTAATACGTTTGAGCTATCAACTAACGCTTTTTAAAATACTGCTATTAATTACAAAGTTTTTGTTTTTGATTTAACTGTTTTTTTTGAATGTTGACATTTGGATTTAGTAGATTAGTCTAAAACGTGTGTTGTTTGTTTTTTTATTTTCGGTCCATCTTACTTTACTTCGCAGATGCACAAGCATCACATCCAGGTACGAATACTCCAGCTGGAGTATTATCTTCACCTTTCCTTTCACTAGACATATTTTATGCTTCTTTTTAATTTTTCTTGTGTTCGTTTTTTTAATTTTGATTAGTTGCTTATTTTCTTTGCTTATTTATACCTTAGATTTTTTTTCTCCTGCTTATTGTGTTTTGTTTACTGACTTAACAAATAAGCTGTTTGCAATTTTATCACAGAATGTTGTTTTGCAGTACGCTGTAATGCAATTAGTTTAAAGTTTAAACTGTAGTTATGCTAAATGGTACAAAATTATATGCTTATAGGAAGTATCTATTTATTTCGATAGATTTATGTTCTTCCTGAGTTCAAAGACAGGTAGAATGGTGGAACTTAATTATTTGCCCTGTCTCTGTCTGGCCACATTTTATTTTGGTGGACATATTTTATGACTGGATATTAAAATGTATTTTGTTCACATCAATTAGACCAAAGAGGTCATGGTGGTGTTGGAGCCACAGATCTTCCAGTTCCAGCCATTCCAAGAGTGGAGTCTACTGCTCAGTTTGCTCCACTGGGAGAAGATAAAGAAGTAGAATACTTTTTTGCATCCGATGCTTCTGCAATCATCGAACACACAAATCGGGTGCTTTACCTGGAAGATGATGATGTTGCAGCTGTAAAGGACGGTATTCTTTCCATTCATCGTCTTAAGCGCTCCATCGACGACCATCATGCCAGAGAAATCACAACTCTCAAGATGGAAATCCAACAAATCATGAAAGGAAACTTCAGCTCTTTCATGCAAAAGGAAATTTTCGAACAGACTGAGTCGGTTGTAAACACAATGAGAGGACGTGTAGATTTCGATGCTGGAACTGTCGTACTCGGAGGTCTGAAGGAATACATTTCAGAAATTCGTCGCTGTCGTCGTCTTCTTTACATTGGATGTGGCACATCATATCATTCTGCCATTGCTACCCGACAGATTACAGAGGAACTCACAGAATTGCCCGTAATGGTTGATTTGGCATCAGACTTTTTGGATAGACACACTCCTATTTTTAGGGACGATGTATGTTTTTTCATCTCTCAATCAGGTTTGTCCAGCACGTTTCTATTTGTAAAAACAAAAGCAAATCAATACATCTTTTTCCAATAAGCAAACCCATCACGAGATGCTCGCGACCTTGCCATTATGCAATTAGGCAGACGCCCGTCTTTGTATCCATCATGCACTGACCGTGCCCAATTTTCATTACAGGCGAGACTGCAGACACGCTGATGGCTCTGAGATATTGCAAATCACGTGGTGCTTTGATTGTCGGCGTTACTAACACAGTAGGTTCGTCTATTTGTCGTGAGTCTCACTGTGGAATTCACATTAATGCTGGACCTGAAATTGGTGTGGCTTCTACAAAAGCCTATACTTCCCAGTTCATTTCTTTGGTGATGTTTGCTTTGATGATGTGCGAAGATCGCATTTCCATCCAACCCAGACGTTATGAGGTAACTTGCTTTATATAATATGACCTTTCCAAACTTAGGTGTGTGCATGACAAGTGCAACCAAGTGAGATAGGATCCCATTTTAGGCTGACTTTTAATGATTTTTTTTTGCATTTTTAAAGATCATTCAAGGTTTGAAAAACTTGCCAAACCAGATTAAGGAAGTCCTGAAAACAGATAAGGATGTGCAAGAGTTATCTCAAGAACTATATAAACAAAAATCACTCTTGGTCATGGGTCGAGGATACAACTATGCCACTTGCCTTGAAGGAGCTTTGGTAAGTGTAATGCCCTCTCATTTTGTTGTCATTTCATAGGTTTGATTTTTACAGACCTGTTATATATTATTATACTGCGCAGTATATCGATGTTCAATTGAAAACGAGGCAATCCACTAATCTGAATCTTTGTATTGCAGAAAATCAAAGAGTTGGCCTACATGCACAGCGAAGGAATTCTCGCTGGAGAATTAAAGCATGGACCTTTAGCATTGGTTGATAAGCAAATGCCTGTCATAATGGTAGTCACCAGAGACCCTGTGTATCATAAGTGCATGAATGCTTTGCAACAAGTGACAGCCCGTGAAGGTCGTCCCATCATTGTCTGCGAGAAAGGAGACACCGAAACGCAAGCCTTTGCATTCAGAACTCTTGAAATTCCTCACACTGTGGATTGTCTTCAGGGTATTCTTACAGTGATTCCAATGCAGCTATTGTCGTATCACATTGCCGTACTTCTTGGTTGCAATGTGGACTGCCCCAGAAATCTTGCCAAGTCTGTAACTGTAGAGTAAACCGTTCGTGTTTTCTAAAAATAGACGTCAACTTTTTATGCACTCAGTTTTATCATAATCACATTTTGTAACTGAAAATATTTTAACGTAAAAGAAAATGATGGAGATGGAGATGATCGTGCCACTATTGAGTGAAAGAAAAGCTCATTTTTATTAAAGAGTATTGTTCTCAGATTTGATAAGTAGTGACCTACCAGCTACGCTATAGGTACCCTACATCTAATTACATACCTATATACAACTTTATTTTATAAATGAGAATTCCAAGAATTTACAGATTTCTAAATGCACATTGGTGAGATCAATAATCATCATTGTAATACAACTAAAATATCTTTGCCTTTAGAATGTAAATATTAAGAAATGATTATATTTGGAAACATTTTAGCAAACAAGTTTTAATGTATAACTTAGAATTAGTTGATATTACGCAATATAGTTAATACACAGGTACTGACATTGTACCTGCGAAGAAAAAACGTTTAAATTCCATTGATATAAACTTCCTTATAAAAATGTCATAACTGTTTTATTACATTTAGAGTGTGCACGTTTTACAGAAGGTGTAAAGTGTAGTACTAATTCAATAATTCATAAATCGAATATAATAGTCTACATTCAATTAGCCTAGAAATTATGTCTGCCTTAAGCAAGAATTAAATAGGTAAACGTGTATAGTATTTACTGGACCTTTCCATGGGATTTTAAATACCTACCATTTTTCCTTACTGAATAAAGAAATCTTTACACATTCATGTACACCATAAACAACAAAGTTTTGACAATTGTACATTTTTTTATCATTCATTGCATAACCGCACTTCATTTTCAATAGAATAAAACATGGATTAAAACCCATTTAAGGATCTTTAACTTATTCTACTACATTTGAGTGTTATTGCAATTTATTTACAGTCCAAATATTACCTATTATGTTCCCACCAAGATTCATCAATGTGGCTGGAGTCGTATCGAAAACAAACAATGCTATGTATTTACAAACACTTTTAGTTTGTTCAATAAAGCCATAAATAAAAATATTACAGCATAACTTACAGTACATATATATACAAATACTAATACTTAATGCAGATGACATACGCACAAGCACAATTATCCACAAATTCATACTACAGACTAATATGCTAAACTACTATCACTTTTAATGTGGAAATATGTACAATATTACAAATTGGCCGTATTAATTAAAAATGGTGCTTCAAAAACAAAATGTGCCCAAGTTTATTTTATACTGAGGATTGCAGTAGTAAATATTATCCAGTAACCTTTGTTCAACAACCATACAGACGACATAATTTATACTTATAGCTCGACACAACATTTTAAATCACATTTACTTAGCAGTAGTAACAATGAAGTTACAGTTCACTATCACTAATCTTCTGCTTCATTACATTGCATTGAATCCATTTAAAATCGAAGTTTTGTCAGGCATTGGTTTTGGTAGTATCAGTACACCTAGCCATTAGTATTATTAGTAAGAGTAAGTAGGTATTAGGCATGTAATGTGATTTATTCTCAGTTTCACAAAATATTCAATTGCAGTATGACTGTGTAAGTACGTAGCACAACTATGTGCTACCTATTGTAAATTTAGTAGATGCTACGATTTTCAACTTTTGATTGCAACTTAGCTATAGGACCAGTAAGCTGACAATGAATGAGCCGAAAATATACCACATTGTTTTAGTTAGGTAGTTTAGATAGTTCTAATTTTTTACATTGCAAATGAATACAAGTTGTACACATGTAACACGCGGTCATTTTTACCTATCCTCAAGATAATAATAATATTTCCGCTGAACATAATAATTGATACATCGCTATATTTGGTTTATAAAAAATTAAAAAAGCCATTGCAAAAATATTTATATAGAGAATTTGTAGCTTTGCTGTATACCCCTATGATAAATTATAGAAACAGTTGTCAACCAAAATAAATAATATTATTTATAAACGTAATGTCTAAATAATTTTATATATATTTCTGAATACGGGAAAATATGAAGCCTAGTCAAGCCTCCAGAAACCGGGTACTCTGCCCAGAAGGAGTATAATGGGCCTCGTCACTCCTCGAATGCAATTGGCCGGTAACCACAAGCAATAAATAAATAAAAATAACCTCTATTATGTATTCAACATTCTCGTTACTTATAAATGCTTGCACAATATTACACATATTAATAAACTAGGTGTACATATCATACCCACAACAAGGGAATCAGTATTACACAATATAACATGTAAGGTAATATGTCTAAGGTAAGGTAACAGAATAGTTTGTGTAGCACCTTCATTAATTGTGTATTAATGATTGTGTTATTTGATTTGGCCATCTCTAAAGTATCATTGGTTTAGGCCGTTGAGGCGTTTTGAATGCTACACGCATGTATTACACTCTGGGCATTTTAAATACTTGTCATGTACGTGTCAGATTTAGTAGTTCTTGTCTTCTTTTGACTTTTTGTGGAAATCAGCTTTAAGAAGCCGAAAAAACAGCACTATGGACATTGCAACTAAAACGGTCATAGCCACACACCCTAACGAGTACACCGAGAGAGGAACTTTGTCACCATTCAGAGCCAGCCAACGGGTCATCCAGCCAAGAGTCACAATACGGAAAATCACAAATGTGAATAAATTGGCAAGGCTGATGCCCCTAAAGTAACTCTCACCTTTAGGGGTGGAATTCAGTAAAAGAAGTTGTCGCCAATGTAGAAATATTGAGTTGACTTCCACAGATAATGCTATGATTGCATAGCCTAAGTAATATCTGGTAATAACTGACACCAGAAAGCAACTGAGTACCTGCAGAAATAATTATACAAGCATCAGAATCTGCAGTAGAGCCTTTATTAGTAACATTATTATTATTGTTACATACAACATATTATAGCAATATTATTATTATGAGCAAAAGTTCTTACAAATACATGATGAATTATCAGTTCGTAGGAGGATCGCTTTCGATGGTTCATAATCATGTCAAGGCAGTCGAATACAAAATATCCTGAAAATAGGTAATAATAAATAGTTAATATTTGTTTAAAAGTAAGTGCATAAAAACTTCAATTGACATCACTTGTATAGACATTGAGTATCACTGTAATTTAAACCCACACCTGAAGAAAAAGCTACCAATCCATGAGAGAGTGTTGAATAAGTTGTCACTACATCAGTTGCTTGACGTGGATGCAAATAAAAACTGTGAATGTGAATAAAAATATTTAAGTAGACTCAAATAGTAAGAGTCAACATCATAATAATCATAAACCTATGCATATTATGCATATCAATTGCACGTATAATTTTCTCAAAGGAAGCCTACGCTATGTGAAATAACCATTGTTGACAAAAACAATCGTACTATTACATTTATAAATTACTAAAGAAGTTTGAAAAACGAATTCATTCTTTATACCTCAAAGTCTTATAGAACAGATATGACTGTATGTAAGAGTGTCTGTCAATACGTAAAAACTTTAAAACAGTTTTTCGATTTAAATACTGCCAAATGTCAAAAAAATTATTAAGTTATAAAGTAGATTTTTTGATTGAAATGGTATTTTTCCCGATCGAGTGTTGGTAACTTTGCTTTTTGCAAGATTTTCAATGCACAGGTATCTCTACATAGATATCTATTAAAGTCATATTCTATAAGTACCAACATACCTACATTACATAAATGTATTATACACATAATGACGTAGTCTGTTCAAAACTATGTACATATAATGTTTGTGCACCAATGAGACCAATGTATGCAGGTAATCATAAATGGGAGTAACATTAGAACTTACCAAACTAAAGCTCCAATTCCAGTTATGAGAGAATGTAAAAGAGAATTTGCTATATTGATCCACTTCCATACTGTGACAGGACCTTGTGAAGCTGCCTTTGAGGGTACCAAGTGACTGAAAGTCAATCTTGTGGCTCCAAAAAAGCCAACTGAACATAAACACCACAAAGGAGCATAGTTAGGCTCATCTTGAATTAAATCTACTTCATTCGGGAGCATTTGTTCCATTATATACTGTTTTCACTATAACTATGTAAGATTTAACCTAAAAACAAATAAACAACACATACATTTACATACTATGAGTTATGTCTATATTATATGTATACGTGCTACTTTAATTTAAAGTCTAAAAAAGTAATACACATACACAATTCTATGCGATATAAGTTTAAGCAAGCTGTGTTAATACATAGAATGGTTAATTAAAACTCTAACAATTGTTATTTGGGACAATTTTTTTACTACTCACGTTTAAAGCTTCGTTACTGATTGTGAGTTGTTTACTAAAGTACTTCAGGATAGTCGATATTGACTCAGCCTTCCTGAGGTTGACCTTCCATTTAAAACCTGGAAATATTTATAAAGAATTCTAAGTACATAGTTAATTACTTAGTTCAGGAATGTGCTTATTGAAATCATTCGTGATAGTTCTTTAAGTTGCTTAATATTATGAACCTTTACCGATTGTTCCTCAATTTGTCTATGTGAATGAACCTTAATTATACCGTATACGGGTGTACGTCTTGAACTCGAGATTGTTTTTGTAGAAATTTTTTCCAACTGTAGACTTATTTTAAGTATGAATGTATCAATTTATCTGTCAGCTGTTATGTACACGACTTCACTCCACTGACTGAACCACCTAAAACATACAAGTACATTCTACTCGTGTACTACATCCCATCTAATCTCCTCTCTTCTTAACTGCCATAATATTCACTCTACACTGTCTACACTCCCACAACACGGAACTACGACTACGTATTTAAAGAGCAGACAGCACTCAATACTTTTCCTGGTTCTTGTTTCCAGAAATAACGAGTTGTGCTCTGTCTCACTCGTAAGTATCCAGCTGTAGAATTCTAAATTTTGTTCCACTTCATAAGTCTCATTTAGCACAGACTCGACATAGAAATGGAATGTTATTATACAAAATGACTCGTTTAATGATTACCCTGATTAGATTATCAATATCAATTTCACATTGGCTGCATTCTTTACACTTATAGTTTCAATAGGTGCCGACGGACATATAATTCCAAAGAGTCGTTATCTAAAAGGATTTATATTCACACAACAACAATCCATGGTTCGTATAAAATGAGATCCTTCAGCTCTATAATCTGTCCGACCAGTAGTGTACAGAGTATACACGGATGACCTTAAACTCAATTTCACAGCAAGAAAAACGACCACTTCGGAATTAATTGACAAGCCTGCTAATGTTTATTTCAGAACCAAAGGGTTCCCGTACATCACAGCTCGGTGCACATCACAGCTCGGAGATTTTACAGCTCGAGTACACCACAGCTCGCGATTT